>JAVYIG010009273.1:0-79988 GCA_035222895.1 Strongylocentrotus droebachiensis | reverse complement strand
GAAAGGGGAGCAGGAAAAAAGGGGTGTGATGGGCAAAAGAAGGGAAGAGAGAGGGGGATGGTGAGTGAGAGAGAGAGAGACAAAGACAGAGAGAGAGAGAGGGGAGGATAGAGAGGAAGAGAGAGCGAGAGGGAGGGAGGGAGAGAAGGAGAGAGAGAGAGAGAGAGAGAGAGAGAGAGGAAAGATGGGGTGGGGGGTGGGGGTGGCTGGAGCAGACAGAAAAATTGTCAGATAGAGTCGAGATTGAAAGAGAAAGAGATGGGATAGAATATGGAGCGAGAGATAGAGGGGGGGGGGGAGGGGGGGGGCAGGGGGCAGACATAGAAAAGTTGGCAGATGGAGAGATGGAAAGAGAAAGAAAGAGAAAGAGAGAGATATATATATATATATAGAGAGAGAGAGAGAGTGTGTGTGTGTGAGACAGAGGCAGACAGAGAAAAGTTGGCAGACAAAAGGGGAAGTTGAAAGAGAAAATAAGAGAGAGGGGATAGACTATTGAGTAACTCTTGGTTGGAGTGAGGGAAAGGGAGAGATGAAGAGAGGGATATAAAAATAGGGAATGAGGATGGCAAAGAGATAAGGACAGTAATTACAGCCAGATAACATTATCACCCAGACAGTCTATGACAGTAGGAAGCAACTTTTATTGTTTTAATTTCTCACGTCTCTCTGCCGGATGATAGTAATAAAAGTACAATGAACCACATGCTCACACCGGCCATCATGCCAAATTCCATCTACAACAATCACTTAGTTTATGATACCATTATCGTTTCAAACACAATATTAAACAGCGCATATAATGAGAAGAGAAAGTGGGAAGTATGTAGAGAGGGATAAAGACAGCCGGTTATCTTCCGCATGATCAGAAAAATGAATACAAAAAAAATATTGACTGAATAAAAAATTAAAAAATCCTGATACATGGCAAGCATTACATCAAATAAAGCGTGATAGTTTGTGCCAATAAAGTTGGAATAATTTTTCCTCACCTCTTTTCATAATCATGATTGTGAAAATACGATTTATTCTTAATTGATAAAGTTTATATCTTCTTAGAATATTATTAATCAATCATGGAAATCGATAAATAAAGTTCTGAGAAGATTTTTTAATATACTTTATCTCTCATATTGTAAACATTTTATAATGTAAACAGGTCTGGATTTTTTCTTCAAAATGTATGGGCAACAATATCGTACTTCTTACATTCTTTACATTTTTGTTGTTATTGAAACATATATGTTTCTCTCATACTGCGATGCCTTCATAGCATCTCCTCCATCCTCCCTATCTTTCCTTCATCCACTTTGTCTTTTTCTCCGTCACTGGCCCCGCCCTCCTCTCTCTCTCGTTTTTATCCCCCTTTTACTCTTTTTCTATCAGCAGTCTTTTCCTCATTTCCCTCATCACTCCTCATTGTTCTTTCATGCATCTCTTCTGGATTTTTTCTCCTGTAATTTCTCTTTTAATCAACTTTTCTAATATTAAAAAAAGAATCCCATCTTCCTTCTCCGCTCCCGTTTCGTATTTCCTCCCTCCATCCCTCGATCTCATTATGCTTGTAAAATATCTTGCACCAAACTGAAAAATATCACACAAACATTAAAAACACCAGGCATCATATCCGATGGCAAACAATGCTTTGCAATACAATATTTTATTTGACAAATTGTATGTTTTGCCCCTTGGAAATCATAGGGTATGGGCGAAAAATTTCACGACAATAAATATAGCACTTACAATTAACAGCTATATCATTCCCTTATCAACATCTGTATCTTTTATAAGTATGTGAAAGATTGGTTTGTCCCGATTTATGTTTCTTGAAAATGTGGCATATCAAAGCTTACATCTAAAACTATTCAACAAAGGCCCTTATACAACCAGTCCAACTTTCATTCTTGAGTTACAAAAAAAAAAAAGTTACAAGGGGAATGAACAATTCTGTTTTTAACTGTAACTAAAACACAGAGACATTGTATCACTAATGTTAAGATAGCTTGCACAAGCTACTATATAGTCAATCACCCTTCCTTGTTCAAAGGTTAATCGCAAAATATATAAAATTATTTTAAAACTTGTTACCATTCAGCATTCACCTATGATCTAATTTTGTATAAAAAGCAGTCACAAAGAACCCTTTATTACCAAACTATGATGCAACATTTTTATAACATTCAAAATTACCCTGTTTCAAGGCCAACATAATCATCAGCCATCTCAATACAAAACGATCATATTGTTAAAGCCAAGCTGCAATATGTTGATTATATCTCAAATCATGAAAGTGTCGCTTACAATACTTTCAAGCCGACACCGAAGTAAATTGCGAAGAAAGAAGAAAAAAAATCAAAATCAAATTTATAGGAAGATCAAGGTGAATACACCAAACTAAATTATACAGCAACCAAAATCATAGTGTGATAGAGGATAGAGCATAGAGGATGATGAAAGGTATCACTGTGCTTGAAATACAGCAAATCATCTATTTGGAGCAAGAGAGGCATTAACTCCTATAATTTAACACACAGAGTAACGGCCTTCCGGCTCTGAACAGGTTATATTCATAGGGTCTTGAGAGGCTTACATATTAATTCCATGATTTCAATTTATAATTTCAAGTATAATTTGTCTCTCTCTGGAGCCAGAGGGGCATTAACTCATTTACTTTAGCACAGAGTTAACACCCTTTTGGCTCCAAACAGATGTAATGCCCCTCTAGCGGTCTCAACAAATGGTATTCAAAGAAATATAACACAGAAGGTACATTATTATCAAATTGAAACAAAGCATAATACTGATAAATAAGAATTGAATATATATATTTGTTTTAAAAGAATTTAGGCAATTAGCTGTTCATTAGTATAGCATTAGCTGAGAGCCAGAAGGGCATTAACTTCATGTATAATGAAATAAGTTAACGCCCTTCTGGATAATCATGGATGATCTCTAAAAAAGCCCTTCGAAAGGCTTGTTCAGATTTGATGCAGCAAAATTGTAGCGTTTTTTCTTTTTCTTTAATGATGACGTAAAGTTTCATACACTTTACATTTCTGTATCTTACAACACAAAGCTCAGTGAATACATGCATGTCCTTTGTTGTGCGCATCTGCCATTCATTTTCACGTTTTAAAACGCAGCAGCATTATTTGCGACTGTTTACATCGCCATATCTGAACAAGCCTTTTTTCTCAAGAGACAATATGCAGGATGCAGCATAAGGCTCCACAGATCAACATTTGCACAAGCGCAAAGAGGATTATTTGCACATGTTGCAGTGAGACCAAAAAAAAAAGATGAATACATAGTTTCAAAAAGACAACATTACTGTTATAGCTGGAAAACAATCTCCAATTATATTCTGCACTGTAATCAATACATTATTTTCCAGAATTTTTGATATTCTGTTAATTTGACCTCATAATCTTATGTTCTAATTTCAATGTCATTCAAAAGTTAGAAGGTCAAGGACCCTGTGCTTCAATTTCTTATTTACATTTATACATTTTCAATCTTACTCAGTAGATTTTTGACAGTCTGTCATTCAAAATACAAATGCTTGGAAACTTAGTGTAAGAAAACAAAATGTTAAAATGTGCAGATCACTTTCATATAAAGTACAATCACATTTATATTACATATTTCACTACGATGGCATAGCGTAAGTCTACTCAATGAGAGGGGCACTGGAACAGAGAGGGGGGGGGGGGTGGGGGGGGGGGGGGGCGGGGACTCGAAAAATGAAATGTGAATTTACAACCTCTATTCATGAGGGAGGTGGTCCACACAATTATATTAATAGACTCTTTATACCCTTTCTAATACAATTAGGTATTGAAACCGCTTCTGGAAAGTATTTATAATAACACTTTAAGAATATTGAGCACTTCATTTATTCTGCAGAAGACATGGTATATTCATTTAAAAAAAGTTAGTTTAGCCTAGTGCAAACTATGGTCAAAATGCAAAGGATACAAAAATAATTATTCATCCTTCTGTTGTTAAAAGCAATTTTTACAATCTCCAACAAATTACCAATGTCACATATAAAAACACATAATTTGATAAATTTACACTCTAATTTGGGGCAGAGCCCGAAAAGCATTTAAATTTACAAAACAAACATGGAAACTATTAAATTTATACTCTTTATAAGAGCTCACTATATATTTCTTTCATCTCTGTACCATAAAAAATCCATTAGTTCTCTCATGATATAAATTAAACATAATAAAAATGTATATAACTGCCATAAACTTGCATCTACACCGAAGCATAGCCTGCTGTATGAAAGGGTTCAAATCTACAAAACAAACATGAAATATGTGTTCAGGATCCTAAAGTATAACTCAAATCAATAGTTTATAGATTTGTGCTTTGTGACCATTATGACTAATGGATTAAATATGAACATACCTCAATTCTCACACAACCGATATTGAGAGCGGAAGTTCACCCTGATATTAAGTTGGTTCTGATAAAGGAAGGAAAATTAGAGAAACAGATTAAGTAAATTTAATGGAAAATCTGATATGAAGTACTGTTTTAAATTCGTAATTTATCAAATGCAATTTGGCAACTCTTTGACATTCCTTGGAAAACTTTTTATGTTTATTACTAATAAGATTCACAAATTTTTATTTTCTCTCTTAAAAACATACTTATGGCCATGCGATTGCATTGTGAAAGAAACGTTGTGGAATCGATCTGAAAAGTTTGATCATCTAGCATATAAGTATTGGTGTGTACTGCAAGGTTCTGGAATCATCAAAATGATAAGAAATTTGGCCCAGTCTTCGTAAAGTTACAAGCACTGTACACAGAAAGATGTATATGGGACTATACGCACACGTGCGTTTATCTCTCACAGGCCAATAGATAAACTAATTTACCAAATATATCAATTAGTAGGCGGTTTCCTGGCAAAATTGTTATCATCATGTATTAGTCAAAACATATTCTTTCACATGATTGGTAATAAGAGCTTCCATTTCATTTTTTGAAATTGGGGCGTTTCCAATACTGGTCTTTACCTTTAAATACATCTTTTAGAAATAGATCTATTTCTTCATCAACCAAAAAAGGGGGAAATTTATGATTTTGTTTTCATACATTGCCAATGTGAGAGTTGGTAGAAGGTAGGTCACAGAGTTGCCACGTTGCATTTGATCGTCTACAACTACTAAATAAATGCATAAACCGTCTTGTTTTAACCGTTTTCCATCAAACTTTCACAGATCCGTTTCTCTCAATTTTTTCTCCTTTCACTTCATTATATACAAATTTAATCAGGGTGAAATTCCCTTTAAACATGTTATATTTGACTCGCCATCTACAATGAGTAGAAAATTAAATCTAATGTTGTTGTACAATTTCTTGTCTCTGTTAATTGTGAATCTACCCTTTTGATATTCAAATTGATAACATTATGTTAATTGATCCACACAAAACTATTTCAAGTTTGAAAGGTTAGTGAATCTTCCTTTGGCGAAAATCATCCAACAACGATGGAAAATACCATAAAAAACAAGAACAACAAAAACTTTGTCGAATTACCATACTTCTGGACTCAACTCTACTCAGACCCACAAATACTATGCAAAGAAGTTGATCAAAAACGACAAAATAGGTTTAAACATGTTCTTAAATAAGGCTCTAGAAGGATGCAATTTTATATATTTTGAATACACAAATAATACTTTCAATCATCTTAGGGACCCATGAGATGAAATATGAGCAAATTTGTTAATAGCATTTTTTAGAGGCAGCAAATAAATATGATTTCATCAGCTAGACTTACATGTACCTGTTTAAATATATTTTTTACTAAAGTATAAATTACTTTCTAAATATTTTCTATTTACAAATGAAAGCACAAACATAGCTGGAACTAGCACACTTTTCTATGCAGGCATAAAGATGAACTACATTTATAAAGTTTTGCTCAGCTAAGGAATTGCAAATATAATAGTGATAAATATTACATTTTCTTCAATAAATACTTTATTGACATGTCTCCTTAGGTAAAAGGGACTAAAAGGATAAAACAAAAGGATAGGCAAAATACAAATAATATAACTGTGGGAACTTTTATGCAAAGACCAAGGGCTCAGTTTTTGAGAGGGGGTGGGGTGGGAATGGGGGCTATTATCATTGGGAGAAGGGGGGGGGGGGGCGCATCTGTCTTAATACTAGGTGGATGAAATGAGAATCAACAATGGGGGGGGGGGGGGGGTCCAAGGACTCTTTATCATTCTCCTTTCCTGATACTTTTCCCCTTCTCCCTTTCTCTTTTTCATCTTTTTTTTCTCATTTATTTTTATTTTGTTTATTCTACCATTCAACCACGCACTTAGGGATAAGAAACACTGGATGGGCGAGTTTCATATTAATTCCAACTTTTCCTAGTTAAGTCACCAGGCGAGTGTTGCGTACATACCACACCGCATACATCATTATCATTACTTGTAGCCTAATTTGGATATCAAGTTCCTACCTTAAAGCCTATCTGCAATAGTTTGGCCAGGAGGGATTAGACCTCCCTGCATGGTCACTGACAGGTGTTTATCTCATCAAATCAGCTCTCAATTAAAAATAAGAAAAAGGGGATCATGGGGAACCAAGGGGTACCACTTAGGCATTGTTTGCTATATAGAGAGCGCAAGTAGCTACAAGTTAATAATCTACAAGACAGTGACAACTAATACAGGGCCCTGTATCATAATAATTTCTCTCAAATTAATTTCTATCTCTTTCAGATTAACTGTATCGCCTTCAATCGATCGTAACTTTACGATAAATACTGATTTACTTTTACTGTTTTGATACAGATAGAATACAAAGTTTTGGTATGGGGTCATGGATTTGGTTCAAATAAACATATTGGAAGTATATGTGATCCTACAATATTAAGTGATCGTTGTCGCGGTCGAGTCTGAAGTTATGAAAGTGTAAATAATAAACTCTTTACGTTGTATAGCTCCCTCTCAAGGTCAAGATATTAATTGAGCTATAAAACAATGTTTCTTGACTAAAATCGACCGATTAGCTATTCCCGTTTGAAAATTATATATCACAACTACATATTCTGAGAGTTTCATGGTCGCAGCTACCATTGTACAGCCGTAGGCGCTATTTGAAATTTATCAAAATTTACTTGGAGCACCGGTAAATTTTTAAATTCAATTTTTCTCGAAAGCAGCAGTGTTTTAGGGGCTAAATTTGTTAGTGCTTATAATACATCCACAGGGGCACCCAAATATACCAAAATTGTAAAGAATCACTATCCACCCAATTTTCAAAATTCACCAAAACTTTGTATTACCTTTAAGATAAATTTAATTGCAGCAAAATTTGAAATACAATATACTTTAACAATTGAATAATTTTTTAATGTAAGTCAATTTGTATGTTACAACGCCCAGGACATGTATACAAGCAAAACATAAACAACATCATCTTAACATTTGACACAAATGCGAAGGTGTACCTGCACAACTTTATATTGTATGGTACTTCCGTTAGTATCAGTAAAGGATATCCCCATCAAACTAATGGCTGTTTTCTATATCAATACTGATGGAGAAATTACTTCCAGTTGATTTGGTATTAGACATAGAATGCACTTGTATTGTCTTTGGATTAAAAAGCATATCAATAAAACCTATTTATGATCATTAAAGCTGCACAGTATAAAAGATATTCTAGGCTATCGTCAGTAGCCTTTGAGCAATATTTAAAGTTAAATACATCATAGTACAGGTGATGCAGATATCTGCTCAAGCTATACCCTGTTCTGTTTAATGTTACATTTGTCATGAAATAATTTTTCATGTTGATTTCATCTTCTGGGCCATACTTCAGACTCAGATAGACTTGGTCTTACAGTGTACTCTGAGACAGACTAGTCCAATCCTGATCTAGGTTCCAATCTCAGTCTAGGTCCCAATCTTAGTCTTGTCCCAATCTCAGTCTAGGTCCCAATTCCAATATAAAGTAGGTCTTAAAGACAGTAAAAGTCCCAGTCTCAGCACAGGTCCAAATCTCAATCTGGGTTCCAGTCTTGTTCTAGGTTCCAATTTCAATATAAAGAAGGTCCTAAAGACAATAAAGGTCCCAAACTCAGAATAGATCTAGGTCCAAATCTCAAAATAGTGCCAATCCTCATCTCAAGTAGCTTTGGTTCCAGTGACACCAGAACACAATTGGTCTCTTTTTCTTCTCTTTTATTCTTCCAATCTTAGGAAGTCTTACGCTAAGTTCTGTGTGTCAACTGACTTGGTCCTCTTCTTAATCTGGAGCAGACTTGGTTGAACATCAGTCCCCAATTACAGATAGTCTCAGGCACCCATCAGATGTTTCAAGCAGATTAGGGTCAAAAGTGGGTCTCGGACAGCCCTGGTCCCAATTCCAAGCTCACATAGCACAGGTCCAAATCTACATCACAGGTAGTTTTAGGCTTCAAGCATACATCTCAGACAGCCTGGGTCTCATGTCAAGCTCATATCAATTTGGACCTAATTCCAACCACAAGTACAAGTAATATTAGCTTTTAATCCCATATTTCAGACAGACTTGGTCCAGGGTGCAGACTCAGATAGCTTTGGTCCCAATTTCAAGCTCACATAGATTTGCAATCTCAATCAGATGTAGTCCTCGGCTTCAATCACATGTTTCAGGTTGACTTGGTCCATGGAGCTAGTCTCAGAAAGCCTTGGTCCCAATTTCAAGCTCACATAGCTTTGTAAGCTCAATCGCATGTAGTCCTGGGCTTCAATCACAATGTTCCAGGTAGACTTGGATCAAATGTCAAACAGTCTTGGTCCCAATGTCGCTCTCACTCTCACTACATGACTTGTGTCTGTGGGAAAAGAAGATTAAGACATGCAAAAACAAGAAGAATAAGTATTGTTATAATGAAAAGTATTTCAAACTAAGATATGTACTTGAAAGAGTAATAAAAAGCAGACTTATTGCAAATCAGGAGCTTAAAGGTACTATGTCCCTTTTGCAGCCAACCTCAAATTATGTAGAACTTTGCAGGAATTATGAATATGTCATGTATGTCCCATCTGTGAAATTTAAACGTTAGCAGTGTCCTCATATTCAAATTATGCAAGGAAACCCGTTTACTTGCTAGACTTCACTGTCAGACATAATTGAGTGACTGACTGGCTTTTTTTCTTCTTTGGTAATAACATACATGAAAAGAGTTGTAAAGGGTACATGAGCATTTGTCTACATCAATAACTCACTTCTTGTGATGGCCAAGATTAAACTGATTGAATCTTTGCGCAGCATAAAACGTATGACCATTCGGTACAATTGTCTGAAAATCAAGACTATTACTTTTGGGCTCTATAGCCCTAAAGTCGATTAACAACTAATAGTCATTATTTTCCCACTTGAAGACATTTTCAAGCCCCACTTTTTTTAGGGAAGTTCTAAATAAGTATTATCTTTCAAATGCAGTTGGAATTTAACTTTTTCATTTTTTTGGCCTGCAAATGGGACATAGTACCTTTAAAGAGCCAGATAAAAGGTTGCCAGAAAAACTGTTAAAAGCACTTTAGATGACAAGTAGCAAAATATTGTACAGTTGAGAAAATATGTGATTTGTATTGATAACATTGTACTGCTTTTATTTGTTCTCACAACTTGTGAGGCACACACAAAAAGAAAAGAAGCGAAACTAGATGCTAGTACACAAAGAGTTAAATTTTCAAAGGTTTCCATTTAAAACATGCGCAGTCCAACAACAAATCTCTTTTATTAGTCTGATGTAAATTAACCAACTATTTAGTCAAGACTAATGCCAATTATTTCCAAGAGTTTAATTTCTTAAAGGCTTAAGTTTACAATAGTAGTTAATAAATTTATCAATCTTCCCTGATACCAAAAGTGAAAAACTGAGAATGAGAGTTTTAAAATAGTTACAATTCTGTCCAGAAAGCATACATTAATTTAAATACATTGGGAGATAGGTAAAATTAAGACAGCATACATGTATGTTAGATCCTCATTGACATGTACAAGGTATGCTGATTGAATGATTTTATCAGTAAATCAACATTTTGGAAATCAATAGATTTATTCATTTACAGCTCTAAAGGGGATGTTAACTTTTGTTGGATACTTGTCTACATATATTTCATAGTGTCTAAACATATGTGTGGCTTACACCCAGTAAATAAAGATAGATTAATCGATCTGTCATTGACAAAAAGTCAGAAAAAATCTTGGAACCAGCGGGATTTAAACCTGCATCTACTGCTTGCCGTGCAGCGACTCAACCACCAGGCCATCACTGGTCCATGGCACAGTCACGATGAACTAGAAACAAATACCCAAGCTTTCCTGATTCATTTTGAATTATTAATATTCATTAGTCTGCCATTAGGACAATAACTTTAACAAATGTAATGCTTTCTGGGAGAAATTTGAATTGTTTAAACATATTTGTGGCTTACACCCAGTAAATAAAGATTGATTGATCGATCTGTAATTGAAAACATGTGAGAATTTCTTTAACGAAGACTGTCATTTTAGCAGCATCATCAACGAGTTGGTGATCTACTGTACCCTATACAGTCAACAGCTAAATTATTCATACCCTTACACTGTAGTTTGGTAGAGTTTGGAAATGAAAACATGAAGGATGATTATTGCAATGAGTTTTATTACTTCAGGATTCAGAGTGTAGAAATGGGAAAATAGAGGGATGGAAATGGTTAATTAATAAAATGAGTATGACAGATTGAAGCTGTGGAAATAAAAAAATGAGTTAAAACAGAAATTAAATGAATACACAACAGCTTACTAACTAAATGTTGAAGAAAGAAAGAAAGAAAGGAAAATGAAAATGAAAAAAATTCAAGAAGAGGGACTATAAAGATGATTCCTACTCAAGAATAATTCTGTAAACAAATAGTTTGTATCTACTATAAAACCAGAAACTTTAAAACTTAAAATACACTTTTGCAAATTCCATGAGTGGTTGGGATCTACCAAAGTTTCATGCTGCAGAATAAATCAGTTTTTTTTTATACCATGACATTTTTACAATGATTTCAATTTAAATCTGGTTTTGTATAATAATTCTTTGTAGCCAAAGGCTCAAATGCGCATATTCACAATTATTTCTAAAAATCTTTTCACATTGCATTGTACCATTAAGAATAGCACTTAGAATCAAATGACAATTGATATATCATATAACATGATGATGATATATCATATGACAAATTATATTCATTTACGAAAAACAGCCATAATTATTAGTTATGAAAGTTTTGAGATGCGAGTTTCTGGTTTTAGAGTATATATTCAAATCTTTGTCTACAGATATTCTATACATGCTGAAACAAACCTGCGAACCCATGCACCCAATGATATGCTTTAAGCCACCAGATACGTGCGGTTATCTTTAATTAGAAAGAAAAAGAACAAAAAATATAATCGTTATGATACATGTTTGATGTATAATGCACCCTCTGTTGAAAGCCAATAGGACACTAAATCATATCTTTTTACACAGGGTTAATACCCTTATGTAACAATAAAAGCAGATGATGACAATTTTGGGGCATTTCCAGCTTGTAGACAGGATTAAAGATAAGCTTGAGTTCTGGTAATGATACAAAGTAAATTCTCACAGAATCCAACAAAACTAACTCTGAATATTCAAGATTACAAATAAATGAGAATTGCCAAACGATTTTGGTAGAAAATGTATAGGGGCAGAGAAATGAGCAAAGAAAGATAAGGAAATCAAGGTTAAGTAGGCCTGACACCATATGCTTACCACAGGTCACTATGTGCAAATGAGAGTTGTGGTTTTTATTGAAGATGATCTACTGCAGGATAAACAATCTAGAATGGATTATAGCCATGTTCTCTTGAAATACCTTTCCAATACCAGAGCTCAAGGTTAGCTTTAAGCCTAAAAAAGCAGTTGTCACTTTTTTATATTTTATAATTTTACCTGATGAATGTCAACAAATACACCGGTACTCACGATTCAAATCTGCTCCAAAATGCTTCATAAATTCTAAAGTGGTGTAGCAATAAGTAAATGAGAGGTGAAAATCATCTAAATTCCAAGCAAGTATCTAAACCATGGTCCCTTTTTTTTTGCCTCTGTCTTTGTATTTCATGCCAACTTATTTGCAGTTGATTTCAAATAAACATCTAACAGCTTTCAGAACATTTCATTATCCAAGATGAATAAGAATTTTTCAAATCATTTTCATTTTATTACTGTTCATTGCTTCCAAGGAGAAATTGGAACTGAGGTAGTCTAGCATGTCATGCGTAAAGGAAGGTTTATTTCTCAAGGCCTAAAATTCTTTGCAAGACATCATAAGGGCATGTTCACATATATATGCAAGTTTTTTTAAAGCATACATCAGTGTACTGCACTTCACATTTTTGTATCTTAACCCACTAACTACAGAATTGCCTCTTTCCAATGGGTTTAGCACAGGAACTACCGGGATACTGTAGCCACCATATAGATGAGTGCGGGTAGGACCTACAGCTCCTTTTTTAAAATATTTTTCTAAAATTCCATTTACCATTCGTTGAGTACACTGACAACATGCCACAATCTAACTTTAGGGTTAAAGCTTTCTATTGATATTCAAAATCTAAGAATGTTGAATATAAGAGATTATATAATGCCATGCATCAAGGCATATATGGTATACAATGTCGTGTAAATTCATGAGAATTTTCCACTATGAAATCACAGCATGAACGTTATTAGCATTTAAGTAAGCAAATATGTAAATAAATATTTAAAGTATGAGGTGATTTGGGGAGCAACCCTTTTTAGGAGACATAGAAAGCTCACAAATTATTTTTCTCTTCTCTTCTTAGCATACCCACCTGGCTAAGACTGGTCTGTGTACATGTCTTCTGCATCTCCATAGAGAAATCCTCCACAGAATAGGTGCCATTAGTAGACTGAGGGTTGTGACACTCAGAATTAATAGGTAAACCTATGGAACGAGAGAAAGAGAGAGAGAGCAATAATAATAATAATCTGGATTTATATAGCGCTAAATACAAATGACCATCTCTAAGCGCATTACAGATATTATTACCCCGGTCATCGGGTTCATTCACGCACCATGTGCACCTTCTCCACTCCCTAGGGAGTATTCTCACCATATGTTCACCGTGAGGGCATATGGCAATTACTAACACTAACGCTTCAGTCATCCTACCGGGTCCTCATTTCTCTCCTGGGTATGGAGTGGCAAATGTAGATTAATGGTTTGTCATAGGACATTAGTGCCTTGTCGGGGATCAAACCCATGACCTTTGCATTTCAAGTCAAGTGCTCTAACAAATCAACTACAACTCCACTAGAGGGAGAGGGAGGGGAAGATGGAGAGATGGATGTTATATCATAATGCATTTAACATGTACATCAACATACCGTATTTGCCCGGGTAAAGGCCGCAGTATTTTTGGAAGAGAAAATATCAAAAAGTCAGGGTGCGGCCTTTACGGTGAAAGAGTAAAAAAAAAAAAAAAACTCAAGTCAAGTCAAAACCAGCACGAATTTGCACACACGGGACTACGAACAGTACAATAATTATACCACTAGTATGGTACAGGACATTTCAGACCTTCATTTCTAAGGAGCGCGATCGCGCCGGCACTCCTACAGCGCTCCTAAAAAATAATCAGGAGAGTTGTTTACAGCGCTCCTTGGTTTTAATGCTCTTGTTACGGCGTTACGGTAAACAATCAAAAGGTTACGGGGAAGTTATAAATAAAAGTACATTATAGCGAATGCCGCCTTATCACATAGCCTCCGTACACAGCGCTGCATGTCGCACGCAGTTCACTGAATTTGACTACACTGGATAGGCACTTTCGCGCACATGGTCCATCCGCCGCCATCTTGTTTAATTCCGAAACAACACGGCCGCCGTTATTACTGTTTTGATACTAGTATGCTACGTGCGGTCGTGCTTTTGGGAGGAGCATGGTGGTAGATGATCGTGCGCGCGGCGCCCGCAATACCCATTCAAAGTATAGTAGCGAAGACTTCGGTGATTCAGCGAGCGGGCGCATTGCAAGTCATGAAGTGCGGTATACGGTGTGTTGTTGTTCATGAACGCCGGGCCTAGCGGCCTGGGCTGGTGTGTCTGTGGTACTGGTGAGTGTATGTGTGCGTGTGTAGGATACGAGTTCTGCTATTTGACTGTCGATACAAATTTGCCATTCGACGCTTGAACAAGGTGTTTTCTTCCTGAATATTATCATGGATTCACTCAAAAGAGCGAGTACCCGAGGAGGAGATCCTTTGACTGGAAACAGATTTTTAAAAACGTTTTTATGCACATCTTTATTTTGGACTTAAAAATGGTAGGTTCGAAATGCAGTAAGACTGATTGGGTGTTTGTGTACGTTTTGCGCGAAAATGCTGCGGTGTCTTGCGTTACGGAAAGACCCCCATTTGTTACGTTTAAATTGTTTAACATTGTTTAACGTTGTTCCAAAAACTGAACTGTTAATTTACAGGGTGACTGTGAGGCAGACTGAAGTTACTTAAGTTGAACATGAATGGTAATAACCAGCAGTATAATCACCTCCTCAAAATTATGATGAAATAATTGACCTCTAAGTCTAAGCTAAAGTAGAGTGGACCAAGCAAACTGAGTTGCAAATTCAGTTGATTATGATGATGATAATTGAGTGTACTGCAGTAACTTGAAACTTCAATAAATGAAACAACACGGTTGTCAGTCAGTTAACACTTGTTTAAAATGTATTTTATTACAGCATTTTGAACCCACACACAATAATACAAGGTAAAAACATCAATTTTCAAATTGAGCTCCTAACTCTTTCCAGGAGAGTTATTTGAGGAGCTCAATTTGAGCTCCTTGGCAAAACAAGGAGTGGGATTAATAGAGCTCCACCAAATTCTAGAAATGAAGGTCTGACATTTCCACACATCTTACCGACAATTTTATCTTGCATTGTTGACATGAAGACGAAAATAACTTGCCAATAACTTCCTAAAACAATATTTGCCGATATATCTTGATCTAAGTTCGTGCCAATGCATTGCAAAAGTAAAGGAAGGGACCGTTTAACGGACCTGCCGCGAAGCATCCATCCGAAGTCCCCATTTTGTTTTCCATTTCATGCAATTTCGCATTACACCGTACATTGTGGTAGGGGTATATCGGACACCAAATCTGCCTGCGATCACTTTTTTAGCTAAACTTCCGGTAAATTATAAGAATATTGATGAAATAGTGTTTTAAGAGAAAATTACGATTATTTTGTTTTGTCGTTTTTTTTTTCCCTTTTTTTTTCTTCCCTCTTTGAAATGTCAAAGTTGGGGTGCGGCCTATGCGGCGGTGCGGCCTTATCGCCGGCAAATACGGTACACGTACCTTCCTTTGATAGAATACAAGCCAGTGTAACAGTAAGAATAGTCAGTGTACCAGTAAATAGACAGAGAGATGTCCTTTACATATAATTGTCCTTAACAAAGTAGGTGCCTCAGGGTAGACTCAGGGCTGTGACAATTAGAATTAGCAGACATTGAAACAATAAAACATGGTCATCCACGTGCTTTTTCACAACACATGAGATATTGTTTTAAAATTGCGCAGTCATCCAGGTACTTAAACGCCAAGGGTACAATTTGTTGATTCTCTGGTCGGCGCAAAACCCTTCAAACAAAATTAATAGAATTAAATCTTACCTCTCTGGACAGGATGCCCAATCTCCTCGCTCTGCTTCCGAGTACAAAAGAGAATTCACTGACCTGAGCTAAGCCCGACGCTACGACCCATTTGATGTGTCTGGTACTCAACGGTAGAAGAATACCAAGTACAAAGACACCTGTCAAAAACTAGAAGAAATAAATGAAACTACATGAATAATAATAATATTCTGTTTTTATATAGCGCTTAATACATTGGTGATGTCTCTAAGTGCTTTACAGATATATATTAAATAGATAGAAATTGTTAACGTAATAATGTAATAAATTAATCATAGCTGGATCATTTGCTTTGTGTACATGAAGACAAATCACCAAGCGTGTCACGACTTTTCACTTTTAAAATCTTCGAATGTTTTGAAACAAAATACAGTTCATGATAATATTCTCTGACTTAGCAAATTTTTAAATATAGAATTTGGCTTACATATTTGAACTGCTTTTCTTACAGTATAACAAATGAAAAGAGAAAAAAAACAAAAAAAAACAAGGGGTTTCTTGGAGCATCAACTTTGATAATTTTGTTGACTTGTGAAAGATTGACTTACATATGTACATGTAAATAGGCTATTTTTCATAATGTAACCAAACTTATTTAAATGCCTTTGTGAAGCGCCTCGATACAAATTTATTCATTCACATGTGTACAAGTAAATGTATCTCAATAGTCAGAATTCAAATTGAATACATTAGTTGTTGCTAGATAGGACAAACGTTATGGTTTGCCCTACCTTACAAGACGTAAGATATGCAATTTTTATTCTGACCATACAATCAATCGTATCAGGTGAATGATATAATTTGTATCGAGGCACTCAAGTATAAATTTGATTACATTACGAAAATGGGCTAGTAGGTTAACCTGACTCTGAATATCTAAAATATCAAAATACAACAAAAGATAATAAGAAAGTTGTGAATGTTTGAAATATGGGATCACTACAGCTATGCAAATCTCAAATTGGCAATTTGGCAAAGTGACAGATAAGCCCCCCCTTCCTCTTGTGTACAAAAAATATCACTAATTTATGTTTTTTTCTCCCAAGTGCCTTCACCCTGTGATTCGCATAGCTGTAGTGATCTCACATTTCAAACATCCATAACTTTCTTATTATTGCTTTGATTCATTTCACGCTTTCGCTATTATCTATATCTTATTTTTCTGCTTTCGTTCAAATGAACTTATGACAAGGGTTGAAGTGCCCTTGTAAGATACCTTACCTTTAATATGACGACAGTAAATGTAAGACTGAGGAGAATAGATAGCTCATACGCTACGAAGGTCGGGAAGATATGAAGACCTGAGAAAGAGATAAAGAGAGAGATCTTAAACACCATATAATTAATAGTTCTCACATATTCGTATGTTTTATACATACGGTAAACAATTAATTTCATTTTCAACCATCACTTCTGTAAATTATTCTTTTGTACATATAAGTATGTTACTTGTTATTTTTTACCATTTTGACGGTAAATTATGCACGATTCAACACTATGTTGCTATGCATGATTGTTTTTAAACAAATACCATTTTGAATGAATGAATGAATGAATGAACCCAGTTAACAATTTCATTCATTAAAGCCCCTCTGCACTAGTGTGGCATGGAGGGATTAGACCTCCCTGCAAGGTCACTGGCAGGTGGTTATCTCATCAAATCAGCTCTCAATTAACATAAGAAAAAGGGCATCATGTGGGATCAACGGGTATCGCTTAGGCATTGTTGGCTGTATAGAAGGTGCAAGTAGCTATAAGTAGTGCAGTGGGGCTTCAAACCGCAGTAGAAAGGGGGTTAACTTACCTATAGATGCGAAGAACAAGCAAGCGAAGACATCTCTAATGGGCTCGACCAACACATTTAATTCTTCTATGAACGAATGACCTAAAGTACTTAACATTGCTCCGGCGAGAAAACAACCAAGCTCCATAGACAGGCCTAGCGAGTCTGTGATCTAAAATGAAATGGGAAAAAAAGTTTAAAAAGTCAGCGAATGAGATTTGAAGAAAAAAAAACTATTGCACTGAATAATTTGGGACCGTTGAACAAAACTTACGATTGATGGTAACTTTGCCATCAATGGCAACTACCATGGTAACAGGGCTCAACAGCCAATAAAAACCAAGGTCTCCATGATAGTTACCTTTGATGGCAAAGTAACCATCAACTAAGTTTTGTGCAACAGGGCCCTGGACAGGCAGGCAAACACCCCCCTCCCCCCCTCCCGTGCCCCTAAGAATGGGTTTTAATATTGCATTTAATTCTTCTGTGAGTACACGACCGGAAATACTCAGCATGAAGTTACCAAAAAACAATTTTTAGAGTCTCCAAATTTGAACTTCATTTTTCGAAAAAGCATAAAAAGATAATGTCCAAATGTTGAAAACCAATTGAATATGTTCAGTATTGGCTGAGATACGACTCATCCAAATAAATAAATTTCAATAGGAAATCAGTGTTATTTTGCTCTGGTTCATAAGATCACGAACCAGAGCATAATAACACTGATTTCAATAGGAAATCTATTTATTCGGATGGTCATATATCTCAGCCAATACTGAAGATATTCAATCGGTTTTTCAACATTTGGACATTATTTTTTGATGCTCTTTTGGAAATTGAAGTTCAAATTGAAAAATTCTAAAAAAATAGATTTTGATGACATCACAGCTTCGGTACTCTATAGATAGGCTCAGCAAGTCTTATGACTTAAAATTGAAATGAGAAATATGAAAAATACAGTCAGCAAGTGAGATTTAGAAACAACTATTCCCTCATTTAATATTTGAATCCCAACTTAAATCATTCAATCACTTATTTCAATCTGTCAATCCTTCATTTGTTCCCTTTCCTTTTCATTCATTCAATCCTTCATTTCTTCCTCCCCACCTTCAGTCCTCAGTCAATCAAAGTACACATCCATCAAGTTAGCTACACGATCTGCGATGTCCATGTAAAGAAAAACAACTCCCTTTTCTTGTTTTTACTCCAATTTGATCTTGTCATTATTGTAAGTTCTTATTTTTGACATAAGTTTTCCTTACTCCTGTACTATTTATTTACATGTCTTTTATGTCTATAGGGACCCCTCTGTAAAACAGCATTGTTATGCTAACAATGCTGGGTAGGGCCATCCTTTTAGGTAGGGTCTTCCTTTTATAAGTGTGTCTTTATGAATGTGAATGTATATTTGTTGGTTTTTTTTAATTGACGGAAAATAAATATAATACAACTTACCATGAGCATGATGAATACACAGGATATTGTAGCTAGGACTAGAATCTCTTTGTTGCCCTCACGTTTTAAGCGATTGAAGATGACCGGTACAACTAGTTTACTGAACGAGTAGGTCAAGAGTAGAATGCTTCCCATGGCTGTGGGAGAGATCAAAGGTCAATTGATTAGTTATGGACATAGGCCCGAATTCACAAATGAGGTTTAAATTTAACCCAAGGTTTACACCCTCATTTACATAACACATGGTTTAAAATTAGCGCAAATTAAGCCTACCTTGTCTTGGCCGCGTCTAATATGGGACCTCTGACTATGTCACGCTTATTTTGCACTAATTTTAGACCATGGGTTATGTAAATAAAGATATAAACCTCCTTTGTGAATTTGAGCTATTATGTTTGGCAAGAATGACATGCTGTAAATTGTATTATAAGAGGAGGGGGGGGGGGGGGGTGTAAATAGAAAAGTGGCACTTAAACTTGCACGTGTACATGTCTATTGAAACAAAATGTTTAGTTTAAGAAATTAAGTATTCTTTTACTGACAGCTTATATAAACCCCTCAAAAAAGCTTGTAAACTCAAGTTTGATTGAAGTTTGAATGTCATGGAAGAATAATTATTTTGATTAAAATCATAAGAAACTGTTTTTATTCCTCTTTAAAATAACACCATATTTTTGTATGGTTTTGCAGCCATGGAATGAGTTGTACATCAGATTAAGGGGTAGGGTCAAAAGTGAAAAGTTGCGAAAAGCACTGATAAACACTGGTACTGTTATGCAGTACTGGGAACACATTTGAAAGCACTTGTGCAAAAGAATAAACTCTCTAAATGCAATATATCTAGAATATTCCACTCAGAGTCTATTACTATTATTTTCTTGCTGCCAAGACTATTCTATGAGCATGGTGCGTAGCGTGATTTATGTGACACTTCCTTTAAACTACTGCATACAAAAAAATATATAAAAAAAGTAATAAAGTTAATCTCTTTTACCTAATGTCAGCCAAAGAATCAGCCTAAGAGTTCCTACAATGTTGGCGAGTATAGACACCTCTTCTACAGTATTGGGTAAGGCATTCTCTGCCCCTGCTAGCATTGGCATGATGGCTACCAGAAGACCTAACTGGACGTCCTGCATCACCAGTATCCCGAGGAGGGTAGGACTGTATTCATGATCTGTAGCATCTGCATGAGAGAGGTCAAAGGTTAGAGGTCAAATTAAAAATATTTCATTTATTCTCTAGTATTGGAGTTAGCATTGGCATGATGGCTACAAGTAGACCTAACTGGACCGTCCTGCATCACCAGTATCCCGAGGAGGGTAGGACTGTATTCATGATCTGTAGCATCTGCATGAGAGAGGTCAAAGGTTAGAGGTCAAAGGTTAGAGGTCAAATTAAAAATATTTCATTTATTCTCTAGTATTGGAGTTAGCATTGGCATGATGGCTACAAGTTGACCTAACTGGACCGTCCTGCATCACCAGTATCCCGAGGAGGGTAGGACTGTATTCATGATCTGTAGCATCTGCATGAGAGAGGTCAAAGGTTAAAAGTCATATTAAAAAGATTTTATTTATTTCTAGTATTGGAGCTAGCATAGGCATGATAGCTACAAGAAGACCTAACTGGACGTCCTGCATCACCAGTATCCCAGGAGGGTGGGACTGTATTCATGATCTGTAGCATCTGCACGAGAGAGGTCAAAGGTTAGAGGTCAAATTAAAAAGATTAAAGAAAATTTGTATGTATGTATGAGATCTTTCTGAACATTATTGCTTTGCATGACATGCGTGCAACTGTAATCATAGTCTGCAACATCGTACCTGGGAGGTCCAGGGTTCAAAACTAAGTCGATGAGCTAGTGCCCTTTGGTAAGGCATTAATCCTCATTAGCAAGTCCCTTAGAGAGGACCTAAAGCCGTCGGTCGCTTGGTTGCTTACTTGCAAGCATAAACATGCTTTCTTAGTAGTCAGGTGATGGAAGAACTTAATTTAATTTAATTTAGGAACTTCACATCCATCTTGATCTAAGGAGACAGGAAAGAACGAACGAGCAGTCAGGTAAAACAAACAAACAAACAAACAAACAAACAAACATGGCTATCTCACTGACCTTCCTCTTTATCTCTGCCGCGCGTGGAGTTTGAGCTTGCGCTGAGGAACTTGACGACCAGCGGAGTGCTGGAGAGAGACAGACAGGCGGCGATGAAAGCACTCTGTCTGGGGATGATATGTAAGGCGTAACCAAAGAGCATCCCGTAGACGATCATGAGGACACTCATGGCTACGCTGCCGGTAAGAGCTACCTTCCATACCTGTGCAAAAACAATGGAATAAAATGAGAAAAAAAATTAATTTGATGAACTCCAGAGACCCTTCCTACATGTATAAAGAGATAGGGATGGGCGAGCAGACCCTTAGCTAGAGTATTTAGAACTTTGGTGTGATCAGGATGGGAGTGTTAATGGGAGTGTGAATGTGTGATTGTTTATAAGAGTGTTTTGGGCGTCAATGGAAGTGATTATAAGAGGGAGAATAGGAGTGTGTATAGGAGTGAGAACGGGTGTGTGCTTTGTTGATTAATGCTATGAGATTTCAACGTAGTGATGTGTGTGTGTGGGGGGGGGGGGGGTAAAATGAGAGAAGTTTGTGTCTGAGAGTGTGTAAGAGCAAAGGGACTGCTTCCTCATCCTTCGATCCACTGTTGTGTCACCTCACAAAATATAACTTGATCTACTTTGCCCCTTTTGTCTGTTATTGCCTTAGTCATGTTGGTCATGAACTTTGTTATATATATCAATGTTTGTGCAAAAAGCATTTTGTTTTTATCAAAGTTAAACCGTTTTTTAAACCATAATTGCATGTGTATCATTGCCAATGTAAATTGTACATAATTCAGCCATTTAGTTGCGAAGTGCAGTCATAATAAAACCTTTTCAATCAATATGATTGATATCAATCAATTTTAGCTCAACTTGAGCCAACTTGACTTTGTAATGCAATTTCTACTAATGTATTTCATTGTTGACAGTGTCATACAGCCCCATATATAGGGGGCTGCAATATACAAGCCCAGCTTTTCAGCAGTCCCCTCCATGACCAACCTGTTTTATATGCCTATTGTACACTGTGGACCAATTACAAATATATTGTTAAGTTTCTTCGTTTAACTATGTACAATGCAATCCCATGTACTTTATTTATTTTGTTGGAAATAGAAATAAACGAAATGAAATGAAATATTCAACTATAATTGCTTATTATGAATGTGAGTATGAAACATAGGTTTGTCACGTAAAAGTAAATACTGTAAATGAGGTGAACTGAACGATGTAAGAAGGAGACTGTAAAGTTTTGACATTGATTGGAATAAATTTTGATTGATCTGAATTACACAATTTTATAGGGCAGGTATCAGTTTTCACCATCTATAATAAACCATCTTGCTCATTTCTCATTTCAAATGTTGTTATTTTGTTACATTTCAAAATAGAATAGTCTGTTGTAGCCTACTAAAAGTAAACATTTTAAGACAGAATTGACAGCCTGAACAAAATAATTAAATTGAAAAAGAGTTTCATATAATAATAATAATAGGCATTACTAGAAATTCTATTCCGAGGCGCATTCAATATTACCCCGGCTTTAGCCTCGCTGCCATTACAGCGCTTTAGCATTTCAAGGAATTAATACCTGCCAGGTACCCATTTACCTCACCTGGGTCGAGTGTGGCAAATGAAGATTAATGCCTTGCCAAAGGACATCAGTGCTGTGTCAGGGATTGAACCTACATAATACATATACTACGAATATACATGTACAATGCTGCATCTTAGATGTTTTGGTATCTATTTAACAAAATTATATTATATATACTTTGTAATCCGACAAGTACTTACCTTTTTAATCTTTTCAGGAGAGAATTCTAACCCAACAGAGAAAAGAATGAAGAAAGATCCGAATACAGCAAGGCTCTCCACCTGTACCACTGCCTGTAAATGGAAGAGGGTCAAAAAGACAATGGAAACAAGTATTAATATTTGATAAACATAAACAACATTGCACTATTATCATCATCATAATCATCATCATCATCACTAACATCATTGTCATCATCATCTTCACCACCACCATCACCACTATCATCATCATCATCACCTTCACCACCACTATCACCACTATCATCATCATCATCATCATAACCATCATCATTATCATCATCATCACTATCATCATCACCATCATCATCACCACTAACATCATCATCATCATCTTCACCACCATCATCATCACTATCATCATCATCACCATCATCATAACCATCACCATTAGCACAATCAGCCCTCATCATTATCATCTTCATCACTATCATCATCATCACCATAATTATCACTGGAACTGTAACTACCACTAGCACCACCCCCTCCCCCAATCACAATCGCCATCATCATCATCATCATCATCATCATCCCCATCACCACCACCACCACCACCATCACCATCATCATCACCATCATCATCACCATCATCACCATCACCATCATCACAATCACACCTCATCATTATCATCGTCATCACTATCATCATCATCACCATAATTATCACTGGCACTGTAACTACCACTAGCACCAGCCCCTCCCCCAATCACAATCGCCATCATCATCAACATCATCACCATCATCATCACCACCACCACCACCATCATCATTACCTTGACGATATTAAACCCATCTGATCCTAGTATAACGCCGGCCATGATGTAACCAAACATAGCAGGAAACCCCATCGCACTGCTTCCCCAGCCCAGGACCGATGCCAACACCACCATCAAGATGATATCCTGTCAAAGAATGGAATACATGATTACTGAGTAAAGAAGGCCTAGAGAATCTTGCTTTGACAGGGAAAATTGTGGGAAGAAGGAGTTGGGGAAGAAGGAGGATACTTTGGATGGACAGTCTGCAGAAATTGTTGGAAGAGAGAGGAGTGAAAGAACTGGGAGTGGTATTAATACAGAAGGCTAGGAGCAGAGGGTTGTGGAACAGCATGTTCGCTAAAGTCGAACGATATGTCACTTAGAGAGAGAGAGAGATTACTGAGTTACTGGAAGATTTCACAAGGAAACCTATTGATTTCCACACAGCATACCGGTACATGTATGTGTGGGGTCTAATGGTACGTTTGCATTGTAAAAGAAACCTTGTGGAATCAATCAGAAAAGGGTTGATCATCTAGCATAGAAGTATTGGTGTGTACTGCAACGTTCTGTAATCATCAAAATGAAATTGGGCCCAGTCTTGGTAAAGTTACAAGCCCTGTACACAGAAAGATATGGGATTACACAAACGTGTGGCATAAAAATCAGTCCCGATTTTTATGATGTCACATGCCATACAGTATTTAGAATATTAAGGCACTTGAAGAGCCATGCTTTTCAGGGTACATTTTTTATCTGATGTTCTTCCACACTTGCATAATAAAAGGATAACGCTCACAACTTATTTTTCATCTCTTCCCAGATCGAACTCTACCTGAATTATAAGAATGATTTGAATATGGAAACTGCCTCCCCAGCCCAGGATGGATGCCAACACCCCCATTAAAATGATATCCTGTCAACAAGGAAATTACATAATATACGGTTACAGTGTTATTGGAAGATTTCACAGGAAAACCTTTTGATTTTTCAAACATTATACATGTATGTGAGCTAGTGGTCTAGTATATGAAAACAACCTAAAATATAAGAATGATTTGAATATGAAATACAGGTTTAGTATTGCTGCTCACCAAAACAATACAACAAAGTAAATCACACAGTATTATAAAGGTCCTAGCAGTATCCATATTTTCAATGTTTAGTAAGGAAAATATCAATGTCCAATATGTACATTAGAAAGAATTATATTTCTTCCACAGTATGAATAGCTGTAAAAAAATAAACATCACCGCAAACTAGAGAAGAGTAACTTCATAACAAAATCCACATGAATTTCACCACCTTAACCTTGCTTCTCATAACATTTTCGACTGATTTATTCACATTTCATTCTGCCAATAGTTAAAGGGAGTGTAGCTTGTCAAATACTTTAACAAATGGACTTGATTAACGGTAGTCAGCGACTTAATCTCTACATGGTCAGCCTTAGTGAAACACACCAAAGTTCTCCTCACGCTTCGGTTTCGCGTATGTTGCACGCACATGATTGCTGCGGTTGTGTCGTCGTAGTCGTATTATACCCGATTGGCAAGACACATGGTCTTGTCATGCTACACTCCCTTTAAATTAGCAAATTGACTTTATCTCCCATGAAAAAGAATTTTTTCTTTTCTTTTTTCCCCACTACTGTCCATGTGTAGCAGTATCAGAATTAGGCTAATCAGAATCATGCTTTTATGAGAAAAAAAATCTCAACAAGAAAAGCAGAAAAACAATGTTTGTTTATGTTTCTTGTTAAAAGTCCTTACCTTTATAAAATTATGATCTTCAAGCGGGACTGTTGTATCCTTCGGCTTGGTAAGTACATACTGATTGTTACTTGTATCGATGAGTACACTCATCCCAGGCTGTATAGCTCTTTTCCGTTCAGAGTTGGGGTTGTTGTAATTGCCGAGGATCTCATCGATACGAACGACAGCCTCGATCTGGGATCCTTTAGCCTGCAGGGAGGTGCAAAATTAAATGATTGAAACTGACAAAAAAATGACAATACGAGTATCTCAAACGCTTACAGGTGCCAAGGGCACTGACTCCCCCCCCCCCCCCTCTCTGAACAGTCAACAAGTGAATGTGGACCAGAAGATCTTTGCTAGGATCGACAATAGAATGTCAATCTAAATTTTCATTTAAAGCCCCACTGCACTTCTTATAGCTACTTGTGCCCTCTATATAGCAAATAATACCTAATCAGTGTCTGTTGGTCCCCTTTTTCTTATGTTAATTGAGAGCTGATTTGATGAGATAAACACCTGTCAGTGACCTTGCAGGGAGGTCTAATCCCTCCTGGCCAAACTAGTGCAGACATGCTTTAAGTATGTTTTCCAACATCGGTGTGTTGAATTGATTGTATTTTATTGCTATTTAGGTGTCATCAATTATCACAAAGTGCCGAGTTTTAGTGAATTCTGGTAAGTTTTGTACTGTAGTGTTTGAGCATTTATAGTATCGACAGAGGGTGTTTTAAAATTCTAGTACATGAGCATTTGTCTACATCAATAACCCACTACTTGTAATGGCCAAATTAAACTGATTGAATCTTTGTGCAGTACAAAACATACAACCATTTGGTACAAGGGTCTGAAAAGACTATTACTTAATAGGTGATTGCAATCACTTACCGGTACATGTATGTCGATTAGACAACCAATGGTCGATATTTTCCCACAAAAATAATTTTTTTGGTTTTGAGAGAAGTTCTAAATAAATATTATCTTTCAAATACTGTTGGAATTTAACCTTTTCATTTTTTCCCCTGCAAATGGGACACATTTAAAGTCTACTCTTCATGTTTGCCTTTGAAATAAGCAGGGATCTGTGCAGCAGACTAGCTTTAAGCTATATAGTATATGTTTACAAAGCACCAGCTGCATTATTCATAAGCATCACTTGATCTTCCTCTCACTCAATGGAGACCGTCATACCAAACAAGGTGAGGTACCTGCCTGGTACATGCAGTCATGATCTGGTTTAAACTCGTTTCAGGACAGTATTTATTTTAAGGGTTAAATTGATCACATATTGCTCTTCAAATAGGCAATAGTGTTTTTCTTTATTGCTTCTACATTGTACATTGTTAGAGTTAAATGTAATGTCTGTGAAAACAGTTTTCATGGGCAAGAATGTTTTTTAAAAAGTTGAATAAATGGCAAATTTTAATATTGATCTGGTTTAAACTCGTTCAGGGCAGTATTTGTTTTTAGGGTTAAATTGATCACCTATTGCTCCTCAAATAGGCAACAATTTTTTTTCTTTATTACTCCTACATTGTTAAAATTAAAGATAAACTCCAGTTCTGGTAAAAAAAAGGAAATTAATTCTCACAGAATCAAACGAAACTTACACTGAATGTTCAAGATTACAAATAAATGACATGTGCCAAACAATTTTGGAAGAAAATGTATACTGGCTGAGTAATGAGCATAGAAAGACAAGGAAATCAAGGCAGTACTAGCCCCGACACCATGTGTGTTGTCCCATATATAGCTTCCTTGTACAGTGCTTGTTACTTTATCAAGACTCGGTCAAATTTATTATGATTTTGATGACTCCAGAACCTTGCAGTACACACCAATACATGATCAACTGTTTCTGATCCTTTCCACACCTTTTCTTTCACAATGCAATTGCACTACCAGTACTAAAGTTTATCTTTAAATGCTGCACCCTGTATGTCTCTGAAAACAGTATTCATGGGCAAGAATGTTTTTTAAAAAGTTGAATAAATGGCAAATTTTGAGAGAAAAATAAAATGATTTCAAATTTCTGAACGTGTTGCCAATTTAAGGATTTTAAAGCCTATTTTCTTTTTCAAAATTTCTGGCATCAAACGCAATAAAGTTATGAAATGAGAACGGATGCATGTTGTGTAGAAATTTGTGCCCTTTCTAGTTTCTACTAATGAGTTTGGCATATTTTCAAGGGCTCTGAATCAAAAGGTTATTAAAGCTAACAACAAAATGTGGAATGATTGTCGCCAAAATGTTTACTATGTAAAATGATTGTCGCCAAAAAGTTTACTATCACTTTAAAAATAATAAACAGTAGAAGTGATAGTACAAATGATATTGGAACATAACTTGTTGAATATGTCCTCATATTTGTTTCACTTGTACTAGAACATCCATATGCCAGACATAACTTTGTTATTTTCAATCGGTTTTTTGCTCAAATCTTCACTGACCACATTTTCTGCTTCCAGTTATATGAAAACCACCTTCATATCAGGGTGGACTTCCCCTTTAATAATAAGGCATGGCAGTCAGACACATATTCACATGACGAGCAAAACCTCAGAATACACTGGCTTAGAATATTCAATATCTAGCTATTTATAAACTGATATCTTTTGGGACCTTACCCAAACTAGGCCTGTCCTCATCAGCTCGTGTTTATTGCCAAATAACCCACTCTTTTAACCATCCCGATCCAAAATTAGCCAGTTAATTTGCGTCTTCATCAGCTCGCAGTTGCAATTAGCGGGATATTTGGTCGAGAAAATATCCTGAGAAATCTAGGTCTTGTTTCCAAAATATCCCGCTATTTAGGAAATAGCAGGCTAATTTGCGCCCATCCGAGCTAGTTTGTCATGAGCGTATCGGTCTTCGGAATAATATCCTGAGTCTGAAAATAATGTTTTTTTTTGGCAAACTTGAGCTGATGAAGGCAGACCTACTAAACTGTATATGGGCCTTAAGCTAGATAAACACACATGAGTATTACATTTTAGTTCTGTGCACATATTTAATTAGTATGCTGCCATACAGTGGGTGTGTCAAGAATGAGTTAGCTTTCAGTATTCTGCATAGCCTAGGT
Organism: Strongylocentrotus droebachiensis; assembly: GCA_035222895.1. Taxonomy (NCBI): domain Eukaryota; kingdom Metazoa; phylum Echinodermata; class Echinoidea; order Camarodonta; family Strongylocentrotidae; genus Strongylocentrotus; species Strongylocentrotus droebachiensis. Next base: position 51,455 of record JAVYIG010009273.1, on the reverse strand, counting down.
GCATACATGTGCATTCAAGCTTTCCTTTTACAAAATCAGTGTTGCACATACATGTACAGTAATCTTTGGACTTTTTCAAGTTTGGAGGTCATACTTGACTTAACAAGTGATGTAACCAAATTTCATCATATTTCCATGAGATTCCTTATATTTGTAACAGGCTCCACCAGCAATATTTGCTGTAGGCTTTATTGTTGACAAAAATGTAAGAAAGGGTTCATGTTGCAATTACCGGTAGGTTTTATATCAAGTTTAGGGTTAGGGTTGAGCCTTAGTGTTGGGTCCAGGGCTGAAATAAGGAATTTGGTTAGTGTGGAAAATTACAACAAGCTTTATTTTGTCAGAAGTATAAGGTTGGGGTTAGGGTTGCAATCAGGTTTATATCAAGTTTAGGGATAGGGTTAAGCCAAAGGGTTTGGTACACTCTTGGGTCGATGGTTAAAGTGAAGAATTTGGTTAGTGGGGAAAATTACGACAGGTTTTATTTCATCAGAATTATAAGGTTGGGGGTAGGGTTGTAATTAGGTTTTATACTGAGGTTCATGACTAGGGTTAGGGCTTGGTATTAATAATAATAATAGCTCACAGTTATAATGCTTATAATACTTTGTTTCTAGGCACAGTACATTCTATTACCCCGGTCATCAATTTCAGACTAACCCGCACACAATGTATGCACATTCTCCACTCCCTGAGGAGCATTCCACATTGGGTCCAGGATAAAAGCGGAAATTAAGTCCGGTGGGATTGCTACAGGAGCATGTGTCCCACTTTCCATCATTGAATTAACATGGCTTGCCACTTTCAAAAGATCCCTTAAGACATACTTACATGTACTTCTCTCATTAATATAATGTGATTTACCCATTTTACAGTCCATGTACTTTTGTTTCCCTTTACATTCTGTGAATTTGTTGCACTGTAGTACAAACTAAAAAATTAAACTATAACATTATAAACTATGACATTAAACAATAACATTAAACAAAAACATTAAACTACAACATGTACACGTACATGTATGTCCTTTTACTTCCCATAATTCTTACAGACTAAAGGAAATGAATATTCAATATCTAAATCTTAGGCAAGCACATTTATTTTGTGAAGTTGTGTTCATCTACAGGGCTTGTTTTGCTTACAGAATGATTGTCAAATCACAACAGATTCTTCCATGAATTGCTCCTGAGCTCCCAAACTGAACAAATGTGATCAATACAAACTTCTCACTGCTCATTCTTTCTACAATCACAACAGACCAAAACAATACGTTCAACAAACCATGAAAAGGATTAGGGGATCTTAATATGAACAAACAAATGAAGGCTTTCACTCAAGAGGATTTGAACCACCCACAAGAAGAGGTTCCAAAAGTAGTTTTGTTTTCTCTTGCAACTTTCGGGACAGGGATTTTTAAAAGGCTACCTGGATTACATGTTGTAATTACAAATTTCTCGCTGCTTATTCTTTCTACAATCACAATAGACCAACACAATAAGTTCAAGAAACCGTGAAGGATTAGGGGGGATCTCACTGTGAACTAACAAAAGGACAAATGGAAGGTTTTCACTCACAGGTACTTGAACCGCCCACAAGAAGAGGCTCCAAAAGTAGTTTTGTTTTATCTTGCAACTTTCAAGACAGTTATTTTTTTAAGGGCTACCTTGATTACATGTTTTTTTGAATTTATTTCCCAACAGTAAATACAGCAATACGTTTCATACAACGACATCTACACATCAAGAAGGGAAACAATTGGTTGGTAAAAGGGGCCAGATAATAGCACATTTGCTAGTCGAGCCTAATCTCTTACAGCTAAACAAAGTATTTTTGGTACAAATAAAGTTCAGAAATCAAAGCAAAACAGAAATGATGAATTTACTGATTACAATCGATACCTCTTGTTCTCCAAATTGGCAATAATGAAACTTCTCTTTGAATGCTACATTATTCTAATACAATGTAATACCTTAACAACAAGATATGGGCCAAAGCTTTGTCGAAAAGTTGTAAATATGGCCAGCTTTTATCGAAAAAACAACCACATTGAAACTCTCAATGTGTTGCTAATTTAAGTATCGTAAAGCTCAGTTTCCTTTTTTTTGAGTTTCTAGCATCAAATGCAATATTGTCATGCATCATAAATCGGCACGGAGTATTTTGCTCTTTCTACTCATTCATCTGATGTATTTTTTAGGGCACTGATTCTAAAGTTTTTGCGCCAAACAACAAAAAATGCAGAATGACTCAAAAGGAATACAGAGCAAAATAATATCCTTGTTACATTCTTACAGTGTACATCATAAATTGATAATGTACACTGATACTGTACACAGCATGATTATGTTATGAATACCGTGAAACCTGCATATAAAGACCGCTTTAAGGAAACATGAAATGCAGTCTTTCGATACACGTGGTGGCTATTAAAAGCAGGTTTTACTACCGGTATATATTTCGTCTATTCCACTACATGCTTTGCCACTTCTCACGCACAGCAAGTGTAATTGTAATTGATTAATGCCTGCGCAAAGCTTGCTACAGGTGTTTGTGTAAAATTAGAAGAGACATCTGCACAAGCACCAATGGTAAGTGTTAGTCCCGCAAATTGTGAGTTTGTTATGACAGTCAACACCATTTTTCTTAGCACAATACATAACACCATTTTCAGAATAATAATAAGTAAAACTTGCATGCTTCCCAGCAATTTAATTGCATATCACTTTCGCTATTCTACGTCATCTATTAGTGAATAATAATAATAATAATAATAGACCACATTTATAACGGGCCTAATACTTTGTTTCTAGGCGCAGTATATATTATTATCCCGGAAATTGGATTCAGGTTTACCCGCACACAATGTATACACATTCTCCACTCACTGGGGAGCATTCTGGCCAGTCGCCATTTTACAAGCGCACACTTGCTCATCCAACGACATTAACTTTCGCATCCTACCGGGTACCCATTTAAAACCTGGGTGGAGAGTGGCAATTGTAGATTAACATCTTGCCAAAGGACATTAGTGCCGTTGCGGGTCCGAACCCCTTACCTTGTGATCTGCAGTTGAGTGACTCATCCACTAGACTACAACACTTCTACTTCTATTATCATTTATTTATAAACAAAACAAACTCACCATTTTGCTCTTGTCAAAAGCATGTTCTTCTATGTCTATCTCCAGCTTATCCGCCGCTTCAGCTACCTCCTGTACAAGATGAAAAATTGTGAATCACATTGAAACTCACAATTTAAACTAGAAAATGATGATGATCAATGATGATGATGATGATGATGATGATCAATGATGATGATGATGATAATGATGATGATGATAATGATGAAGATGATGATGATGATCAATGATGATGATAATGATGATGATTCTGGTGATGATGATGATAACTATGATGGTGATGATAGTGATGTAATGATGAAGATGTGATGATGATAATGACGATGATCAATGATGAAGATGTTGATGATGATGATCAATGATGATGATTATGGTGTTGCTAATGATGAGGATGTGATGATGATGATGATCAATGATGATGATGATGATCAATGATGATGGTAATTATGGTGATGGTAATGCTGATGATGATAGTTGCACTGATAATTATGATGGTGATGATGATGAGGACGAGGATGATGACGGGAACAACACAACCCACACCATCAACATCGTCTCCAACAACAACCAAAACGAAACAACAACAAACAAAAAATAATAATGTGAATATATAAATTTACAAAGTGCATACAGTACATCCAAAACTCATCATCATCATCACTATCATCATTATTTCGGTCTACAATTACAATGACAATGATATCAATTTATAATTTATAAAATCATCATTCAAAATGACAAACCTCATCCTCATTACCATCCTCCCTCTCATCATCATCGCCATCAATATCAATGTTACCATCATCATCATCATCATCACCATCCTCATCATCATCATCACTATCATTATTATTTCTGTTTATTGATAAATGATATTGATTAATAAGTTATAAAACCATAATTTAAAAGGACAAACCTGAAATATTTCATCTAGAATAGTCTCCACTTTGGTGTGGTTTGAGGAATTCCCAAAGTTGAGATGCTGAAGGTGAACCTTGGCAGCTATCTGCTTCTTCTCCGCAGCTACAAGGTCATTGAACTCTTGTTCCTCCATCAGGGTTGCCTCTCGCAAGGCATCCAGACGCAGACGGCTGCTCTCCATCATGTTAATGATGTCCTTGTAATTGCCCTGTCACATAGGGGATATGAGTGAATGCATTTTAATAATCCATAGCAGTTTAGTGTCACCTTTTAGTGGTTTTTTATTTTTATTTTTCAGAATGCTTTGAATTATATCTTGTACATTAGAAGAAAGCATAAAAATCACTGGAAGATTTGAGAGCATTTCTGATGCAGTATGTTGTGGCGTCAAGGTTTTCATGAATAGGAGCAATTTAATTTTTAAAAAAATCAATTAAGTCTTTAAATTGGCAATGCAGAATGAATTTTATAATCACTATTTACATGTTCAAATTGGCAATTTCTTGTTGATTTTTTTTGTACATATGTTATTCATACTGGTTCATTACATGTATATACAGTGTATATTGTTTATTTTTCTTGACCGTGTAGGAGGGGGAAATAAAGAATCCAATTTGAGGAGGAAAGCTTAGCTGATTCACTTAAACCTTTAAGAAACTCTGAACTGCTTTGGGTTAAAGCAAGAAGTTTTAAGAGATGGAGTCCTATCTAGCTCATTCCTTTGGTACCATCTTCGATGCCGCCAGGAGAAAATATGTCAGGCATGTGCCTAACTGGACCTTCCTTGCAGATACGTAGACAAAAGATTCCTGCCTAGCTGCAAACTATCGGGCCACTTTAAAAGGGAAATATGCTTTTGTAATGCTAATAACTTTTCGCTACCACTCGTCTGATAATACGAGCACTAGGCCTACACAGTGCTTATCTTTTACAGGAGGCAAGCGAAAGAAATTGGAGCAAAATTTCCTGAAATATTAATCAAAATTACTCGACTGGGCATGTGTGGGCACTAATCTGACATATAACATCACAAAGAGCTCTATACGGACAAATTCACTTTTTATTTTCGTGAGCCGCAAGTCATCGGAAAAGTGTCAAATTGTAGGTTTTAGGACTGTACATTTTTACTATTTTTCACAAATTAAAGCTGCTATCATACAATGTAAGAAAATTTCTTGACACAATTAGGCTTTAGTATTCATATTTTATCATCTGTTAGATTTTCCCCTTGTTAGTTCAAATAAAAAGTGAAATATTAAGGATATTTCTTTATGACAATAATCACTACTGAAGCTTTCCAATGATATTGGAGGCATCGAAGATAACATCAAAGGTAACAGCACACCAGTAGATTCTATTGTGCAGCCATAGAAAACGGCAGCTGCTTGGAATAATTTGTTGCCAGTTGGGTCTCCATCTCTAAAAACTCCTTGGTTAAAGCAGGGAGGTGAAAGAACAGGAGGCGAAACTCTTGTAATTTATTCAAACGCATTCTTGAGTTCTAAAGCGTAACAATGGGATGTGTAACATTCCACTTGGCTTTGAAGTTCCATGCTCCGAACCGCGCTTTCACTGCGGGGAATTTCGGAAGCCAGGCACCAGTTTTACATTTATTACAAAATATTAAATTACCGGCAAAATTACAGTGTAAATTAAAAACTTTATATGGGAATTTTATTGGGAATAGTGCATCAAACAATTTTTCAAATTTAGAACTCCGTCCTGCCTTTAAATTGTGTGCCAGAGTTGGTAAAAGAAAAATTACATCCTGTCAAAAACTCAATATTTTAGGATGATGCGCTAATTTGTGCATGCTTTAATGTCCCGTTATTTGATCCATGATTTACAATCTTCAATAACATTAAGTTTGCTAATGCGTGTTTTCGCGTGTTTTTTGTATTTTTCAAGTTTAAAAAAGAATGAAATTACACAAGTTTGTGTTCGCTTGTTCTACTCTTTACACATTCAACAATGGATGAGAAATCATTGGAAGGGACAGCGAACAGTTGCTGTGATACCATTTTCTGATGTAGGAATTCTAAATCCTAAAATTTCATGCGCTCTTTTATCTCACCACCTGGTCAACAGCTGCAGATTAGCGCATAACTTTCCGGCGGCTTGGAGCATGGGGTCAAAGGAGAACGGCTTGATTCAAGTCCTTCTCTATCACGTCCCTGGTTAAAGTAACACCAACGTACTCCTCTACTACAACATACATTTTGCACCAACACAAATGAAAACAAATATCACTTACCGGTATTTGATTTTCCTTTCAATCTTTTGATTTTTTGTATTCTAAATATGTTCAAGGCAAGCGATAAAATGTTTGCTCAAATTTACAGCTTAAACAGATTAAAGTCCTTTGGATTCTATTGTAAAATACATTTGAGTTTCAACTTGAAGAATTTATCCATGAATGTAATTATGATTTAGTGAAACCTGTATATAAAGACCGCTAATGGGACATAAGAAAAGTGGTCTTTATGTACATGTTTTTTAGTACACACTTCAAATTTTCAATAAGAAACACTATTCAAGGGAAACAGAAAATGTGGTCTTTATAGACAGGTGGTCTTTCTAAGTTTCTATACAGGTGGTTGCTAAAGCAGATTTCACTGTACCTGTACATAGATGAATAAATACCGGTAATGTATTCTTGGATTTCTTGCAGACCATGGGAATATTCTTTAAAAAGGAGAAAGAAGGGGGGGGGGGGTGGGGGGATGGCAATTTGTTTAGTCATGCACACCTACATTTACTCTGTGAGGGTTACTTTAAATTGTAGTAACTAACAGATATTTTCACAGGCCTAGTTACATGTAAGAAGGATTATTTGGGAAAAACAAAAATATGTATGACTGTACCGTATTGTGTGGTGATTATGCAATTTAACACCAAATGGTCCTTTTGAAGTTTCCATAAAGTGCAATCGGTGCTATTGATTAGGAGAGTTTCTCCAACCTGGTTTGACTTGAACACAATATGGCGACTACTGCTTTGTTGGGCAAGCACAAAACAAAGAATAGACCATGCTGTCTGGAACTTAGTGGGCCTAACGCTGTGTTTAGACGGTTCTGAGTGTAACCAGAGCCATATATACACAGAGTTTGGCCAACTTGGTTTCACTGGGTCACAACATTGCGTATATTCTTTTGTTTTGTGCTTGCCCCACAAAGCAGTAGTCCCAATATTGTGTCCAACTCAAACCGGGCTGGCCAAACCCTCCTAATCAATTGCACTGAGTGTAACATACCTGTAGCGCCCTCTGTAGTCCATTAATGGCCATGAAGATCTCATTCTCACTCTCGTTGATCTCCTTCTGAAAGATCTGAAAGGTATGTATCTGGAAGGCCCTCTCCTCCTTGGGCAATTGAAAATTCTGATCGACGTCGTAGATGGTCAGATTCAGCTTGTCAATCACCTTCTTCTTGGTCTTCATCAGAGCAGTCAGCTTCCCACAGGAGTTGGTCAGCCAGTAACCGTCTCGTTGGGCGCGTCTGGCCACTGCCCCTCCGACCGGCATCTCCCATTGAGCTCCCTTTGCTTTCACCTTCAGTGCTTCCTTGTAAACTTTGGGGTTCTCTGCATTCGTCGACATTACAACCACGAACGCGAACACAACGGTCAACAGAAGATAGCACGAAGCTGCTGGAATTCTTTGTGAACTAACACCTGCCATTTTAAGATTTAAAGGCCGGCTGTACTACCGGTAGTTCAGCCAGAAGGGATTATACCACACAGCGAGGTCACTGACTGGTGGCTATCTTATTAACCCAGCTCTCAATTCACATAAGAAAAAGAGGATCATGAGGGACCAACAGGCACCGATTGGGGAAGTTTTCTATATACCGGTAGAGGGAGCAAGTAGCTACCATTAGGACAGTGTGGCTTTAAGAATCCTAACTACAAGGAGGTTGAACTACGATGAACAGACAGAGGCGATGGAGGTTTTCAGGACTGAGCCCGTTCTTGTTGAATATTGTTGACAGCTTATTCCCTCATTGGAGTGCAGTCTGGTATCCACACACAGAACTTCAAGTGTTTTGTTCGTTATTTGCCAAAGACCATAGAAAAAGAAGAAGGGGTTTGTGTTTTTGTTGACATAGTCTGCTTTGCTTCATTCACAGCCTCTGAGCTTATAATGTAGTCTGCCTTATCACTGGTTAAATACAATCCTCGGCAAGTCTGGGGAGATACAAGAAAGATTATATTGCTACATTACATTAATTTACAAACATTCTTTATTGAAGGTGAAAAGTAAATCAGCCCATTGCTGGCACTGCCACAATCTCATAAATGAAACATGTCCCTCATGAAATCAACCTCCCTTAATTGTTCAATACAACCTTGAAAGAAGAAAAAAAAAAAAAAAGAGAAAAATGACACTGCTTCATTTCATGACATTACTGATATTCATTCATGGTTTGCTGAACGAGGAAGCTTTATGTCTGAATTGAAAGCATTAAAGATAAAGACCAGTTATTGCATTGTGAAAGAAACGTTGTGGAATCGATCAGAAAAGGTTGATCTTCTACATGTACATGTAGCATATAAGTATTGGTGTGTACTGCAAGGTTCTAGAATCATCAAAATGATAAGAAATTCGGCCCAGTCTTCGTAAAGTTACAAGCACTGTACACAGAAAGATGTATATGGGATTACGCACACGTGCGTTTATCTCTCACACACCAATAGATAAACTAATTTACCAAATATATCAATAAGTACTACATGTAGTAGGCTGTTTCCCGGCAAAATTGTTATCATCATGTATTAGTCAAAATTAGTCATTTCATTTTTTGAAATTGAAATTGGGGCGTTTCCAATACTGGTCTTTACCTTTATACACATTCCTAATGAAATGTGTGGTATCTTCGCCATTGACGATTCAGTAAATCCCTGTGAAAACAACAACCATGCATGTATATTAGTCCACTGGCTGGACTGTTTCCGTGTCTTATGCCTAATTAATCAGCCGAGAAAATAACACACCCTCAACGCTAAAACAGAGACGGTCTTTTCATTCTCACCCTCATATTTTTTGGGATTGCGCGATCAGTGGAGACACCGCACTGTGTGGGATGCAAAGATGATTGAAGAAAAAACATTGAATTAAAACGGACAGAATCTGGACTATACATGAACGTGAATAGATTGATATGATTCACCAAAAGAGAAAAGTGAAGGTACAAGACACATATTGCTATTTGAAATATACTGCCACAATCACATTATCAAACAAAAATAGACATACCGGTACATTCAAAAATAAAATGTTAACTAGAATCATCATCATCATTGTCATGTGCCAGGTCTGTTACAGACATTGGCAGTCATGGCCCTCTATTTCTGTCTATCATCTGCTAATCTTAAAAAGCTGGTATTGCTGATGTACTGTGCACTAGAGTCCATGTTCTTTTACAAAATAATCAAATCATTATTACATTTTTATTATAAGCATACATGTAGCAAAAGGTTCAGTATAGATTAAGGGGAATCGAGAAGAAAATAGCACAACAAAATAGTGGAATACAAATGCATTAACACACATTTAGATGACTACATGTACATGTGTGCCCGTGAAACCTGGCAAGAAATCATGTTGTGTACACTTAACGTGCAAACAAAATCCATGTTTATTTTCCCCCTTCATTATCTGAAATCAATTACATGTACACAACGTGGTCAAAACCTTATAATCACTATATGTATTTGGCAGCTCAAGCATCAAACTACAAGTAATATGAGACACAGTGTAATTTCTTTATGGAACAGACTAAATAGAATTAAATGGAATTAATTCCTGGAAATGCTAGAACGCTATATAATGGCAGCCATGCTAAAGCCAGGGTTCTAATTTCCAAAGCTATTTGGAAGCGCAAATAGACGCTATAATGTGATAAAAGCGCTATACAAGAACCAAATATAATATTACGGTATTAGTTATTACCAACAACCTGTAGAAAAGCCCAACATACATGTATAGCAGTATTTCACTTACAGTGTATATTCTATTTCTAATCACAAAATGCAAATCCATTTCGCAAAATTTGCATGATTTACCACAAAACTATGATAATAAAATATCAGTACAGAGCAAAAACTTCTCTTACCTGTACTTATCATGATTTTCCTGAATTTCGAACTTATCTTGCCAATTGAAAACCATGACTTTTTCTTGCAGTAATTTTATCCATACTGGTATTTCTTTTTCCCAAAAGCACTTTTGAAGTTTTTCCTCTCCTGTTGTGCATTGATAACTGTTTAAAATTCATACAATAATCCTTTGCACCATACAGTGTACAGTGATTCAGTGAGGCTTTGATTAAATGGGAAGTTCCACCTTGATATTAAGTTGATTTTTAATAATAGAAGCTGAAAAATGAGAGAAACAGGTCAGTGAAAGTTCGAGCAAAAACTGATTAAAAATAAGAAACTTATGAACTCTAGAAGGTGCAATCAATCAATCACAAATTGGCAACTCTTTGATGTATCTTGCGAGGTCCCCTCCCATTTGCCCTGTAATATCAAACTTTTAAAAAATTATATTTTCTCATAAGAAATTTTTCAATTATACATACCAATACTGTATTTTTGCCCTAAATATAACTATTGTAAACACAATGAATGTTTTTATACAACCCCTTTAGAGCTGTGCATAATCGTGTAATGAGGTACCCGAGGACACTCCCAGGCTTACAGACGAATACTCGAATATTCGGACGCCATTTTTTGTTGTTATAATTTTTTGTTTTTGTTATTGTTGCCACCACATACTATGAGAGCAGTATCCAGGTCCGTCTCTGAAAACTCAAGCAATTTTACTTCGAGTTGCAGTTGAAGGCGCCGATTTAATAATAATAAACAGTAAACACAGTAAACAATGCTGTTTTAAAAACCAAAGATGGCAGAATAATCCATTTTCCTCCGAGTCCAAACAGAAATCCGGACATTTGGTCCCAGTTTCTGAGTGGTTATTTGACAGTGATTGAGCTGGGAAACATTTTTACCGACGGTACCATTCTGGCGGACGGCGCTTTCCCTGGCACGGGTAAGCGTCTACCTGGACAGTGCCAGGCGCGGGCAAAAAAAAAATATATAAAAACCCCTGTAAGAAATAAATTTATTCCAGCATTAACAAAGAAAATGAAAGTTTATGAAATTTTCTGTACACAGCAAGTTTGAGAGGAGCTCGCAAGATACGTCACAGTGTTGCCAATTCGTATTTGATTGATTTTAATTTAAAGAATATCATAACATCAATATTTTTCATTGGAATTGGCTCAAATTTTCACTGAACTTTTCTTCTCATTTTATGCTTCTATTGAAACCAACTTAATATTCGGGTGGCCTTCCTCTTTAACGATCTGACTGCAGACTTAGTATGAAACAAATTTCAAAGTCATGCGAATATATGACACTTATTAAAATGTGTATGATATTGAGAAGAACCAGCCAGATACAGAAAGTGAGATAAGCTTCAGGCAGGCGATATATGATTGTAGAAATTAAAACATCTGCCAGTAGATCCAGTAACATTTGTTATTATTATTGAATGATTTATTCCGGTAAAAACAATAACATTTATAAAAGAGAAAAACATTGACATTCACAGTAAAGTCAAATGACTGAATTGCTGAGAACTGTTTTTTCAAAAGGCATTACGATTATGAAATTAGTGTGTACGTAAAATGACATTTTAGTAGCTTTAATGAATAAGTTGTACAGTACATTGAATCTTTTAAAATTGTATGAGAAGAATAAAGGGAATTGGCATGTAGAGAGCTGTAAGTAACAGAGAATTTGATCGATTGAATCTTTAATTCTTTATCACCTCCATCAGGTGGAATTTCAGGCTGATTTTGCCCCATGTTAGCAGATGATCTTGCTCCTTTAGAACCAGTGTAAAAAATCTCAAAAATTCAATACTTACTTTACGAATACGATATTGGGTCTACATGTAGGTCACCGTTTTTGTAATGTAAATCGCAGGCGCGTAGCCAGGGGGGGGCGGTGGGGGCGGTCGCTCCCCCCCAAAACGCCGGCCAAAAAAAAAAAAGAGAGAGAAAGAGAAGAAAAAAGGAAGAGGACGTAGGAACAAAAAGGGAGTCGAGAACGGTACAACGAATCGTCTTCTTTCTCTAATAATTTGATAAAACGTCAAAGCTTCCGTAAAGGGGGAAATTGAGTTCAAATTAAGGATTAAGAGTCGAGAACGGAACAACGAATCAACTTCTTTCTCTAATAATTTAATGAAACGTCAAAGCTTCCGCGCTTCGAAAGAGGGGGGACTGAATACAGATAAGGATTTAGGGTCGGGAAAGGTATACACTGACGAATCGTCTTCTTTGTCTAATAATACGTCAAAGCTTCGCGCAGGAGGAGGGGGGGGGGGGGCCTGAATTCAGACAAGGATTAAGAGTCGAGAACGGTACTTCTAGTCGTCTTCTTTCTCTAATAATTTAATGAAACTTCAAAGTTTCCACGCCTTGCACGGGAGGGGAGGAAACTGAATTCAGATAAGGATTAAGGGTCGAAAGGTATAACGAATCATCTTCTTTGTCAAAAAATACGTCAAAGCTTCCGCGCTATGCGCATGAGGGGCGGACTGAATTCAGACAAGAATTATGAGTCGAGAAAGGTACAAGAATCGTCTTCTTTCAAAGCTCCCCCTAGGGAGCGCGCTACGCGCGCTCTTTAAGTGATTCGCACGCTTTGCGTGCTCACTACCGCCCCCCCTAAAATGAAATCCTGGCTACGCGCTTGGTAAATCGCACCTTAACTAATTATCATCAGGAACACATGATGGAAGGTACCGTAAGTATAAAATCGATATCACTCTGGTATCGAATTCTCATAATTTTTGTTAAATTCTTGGCCGATTTTAAAGTGCTTTGTACTTGTAATATTGTAGGATCTATGAGAAGAAAGAGAGGACCTCTAGAGTCTAGTCTACTCTAGCGAACTCCAAATCCAATGTTCGTCGGTTGCGGGAATGGGTGATCACGAACGCATTTTATTTTTTGTTTATCTCCCTTTTCATGCAGGGGTATCAACATCATATACCTGTATCATTATTTATCACCTAGCCCTTAACTTAAGAAGTTAAGGCTAGTTAGACTAATTTATAGACATGGCTGCAATCACAATCTCTCTCTTGTATCCTTCCTCCGCTCAGCCTCAGGTCGTCGGCACTGTGAGTCTGCCGAAGTTTACGTGTACATAAATGGCTTTCTATGTCAATGCCAATATTTGCTACATTTTTCCACAATTCACTCAATGTTTTAAAATGTGCTCTGCTACCAATAACGTTAACTCAAATAATACAATTAAATGGCCATTTCAAAATGTTCGTCTGTCTGCCCTGTTACAGTCAGTGATAAAAAACAAGACCTTAGCATTTCGAGTCAAATGTTCAAATCCCTTGCAGTCACGGTAAAGCAGCTGATATGACCGAGACGGTGCGCTCCTTAGCCGCCCACACTTGAGCGGTGCGTGTTCGGCAAGATCCCGTCATTGAACGAAATTTATGCAGAAGTTCAAGTGAAAATGAAACAAGTCTAAAAGTATTTTTCAACTTAACATTCAGACTAACACTTTCAACACTAACATTACCAAATTAAACAATGATAAGTACATCGGATAACAACTCACGATATTCGAAGCAGGCAAACAAAATGCAAAAAGAGACCATTCCACGTCCGCGGAAACTAAAGCTGAGGTGAGTCGAGTTTACTGTGTATGTTGAAATCCAAATGAAAACTAATTTGTGTGCGACCTCTAGAGGCAGCCTAGCGATAGGTGACGATGGAAGTAGAAAAGAATCCCTGGAAAAGAATAGAAGAAGAGAGAGTTAGTTAGACTTTAAAAGGAGAAGAAGGAGGGGAAGAAGAAGAAGAAGAAGAAAAAGAAGAAGGAGGAAAAGGAGGAGGAGAAGCAGAATAATGTGGAGGAGAAGGATGAAGATGGAGAAGGAGATGATGTCGAAAGAGAATCGAGGAGGAGGAGAATATGGAGAAGAAAAAGGCGGACTCGAAGATGAGAAGCGGAACAATGAGGAGGAGAAGGATCAAGATGGAGAAGGAGATGAAGAAGGAGGATCCAGCAGGAGAATGAGAAGGAAAATAAGGAGGAGAAGGAAGAAGAAGAAGAAGTAGAAATAAAAGAAGAATTAGATGAAGAAAAGTAGGAATATGGAGAAGAAGAATTGAGAAAAAAAGAACTTAGCTTGGAGTAAAAGAAGAAGACGAAGAAGGATCGAGGAGGAGGAGGAGGAGGAGGAGGAGGAGGAAGAGGAGGAGGAGGAGGAAGAGGAAGAGGAAGAGGAAGAGGAAGAGGAGGAAGAGGAGGAGGAGGAGGTTTAAAAATATGCTCATCTAAACGTTATTAAATTGCCTAAAACCCCTGGACCTCATCTAGGGCTCTAAGGCGGGCCTGTAGATGCTCATTTGACGGTAATTTAATGCCTTATAACCCTGAGCTTTCGGGGGCTCCACCCCCCTGGACCCCACGCAAATTAGTGTCATGCCAGTGTCAAAAATAAGGTATCGCAAAATATGCTCATCTGACCGTAATTAAATGACTAAAACCCCTAAGCTTCCAGGGGATCTGCCCCTTGGACCTAACCAAGGGCCAAATATAAGGCGGGCCCCTGGATACTTATCTGACCGTAATTAAATGCTTTAAACCCCTGATTTTCTGGGGCCTCCGCCCCCTCGACCCAACCACGGGTTCTAAGGCGGGCCTCTGAATGCTTATCTGACCGTTATAAAATCCCTGATCTTCAGGGGGCTGGACCCCACGCCAATTAGTGTCATGCCAGTGTCACAAATAAGGTATCAAAATATTCTCATCTGACTGTAATTAAATGTCCAAACCCCCTGAGCTTCCGGCGGCTGCGCCCCATGATCCCCGCCGGGGCTTTGCCCCCTTGACCCCACGCCTATTTATGCTACGATCTACCTGATCGTAAATACTTAAGCCTCCCCCCACCCACTTTGAAAAACGTTCAGCCGGGCCTGCATGTATAGTGGGGGTGATGCGGATTTTTTTTCTGCCCTCCCCCCAATAAATATTTTTGCTCATTACGCCATTGCTGGTCACCATTACGTACCAATATTTGGCTTGCATAATTTTAAATTTGGGCCCCCTCCTAAGAAATCCTGGATCCGCGCCTGGTTCTCACGACTCTCAAATACGGTGTAGTCATTAACCCACTCAAGTGTGAATTTGGCGCATGTTCCCTCATCTTCTTCAACCAGGAAATGGAGTTCATAGTAGCCTTAGGACAGGATGGTGACATAAAATTGATAAAAGAACATCATTATCAAATTATCCGACCCCGGAAACCCCATGAATTTATCAACTTTTATCATACTAGCCCTTTTCCTTTTGGAACTGCTATTGACCTTTAACTATCAGATGGCGGCCATTTTGGATTTGACTAATATGACCAGTAACAATGGCAGCCCCGAGGAGGCCTCAAATCGATGAAAGAATATCATAATCAGTTTCTCTGACCCCGAAAACGCCATAAATATATAAACTTTTATCATACTAGCCCATTTCCTTGCGTAACTACACTTGACCTGTAACTGAGATGGTGGCCATTTTGGATTTGACCAATATGACCAGTATGACAGCCCCCAGGAGATCTCAAATCGATAAAAGAACATTATGATAAGATTCTCTGACCCCCCAAACCCCATAAATATATAAACTATATCATACAAGCTTTTTTCCTTTTGGAACTACGCTTGACCTTTAACTCAGATGGCGGCCATTTTGGATTTGACCAATATGACCAGTATGGCAGCCCCGAGGAGGCCTCAAATCTATGAAAAAACATCCTAATCAGTTTCTCTGACCCCGAAAACCCCATAAATATATAAACTATTATCATACAAGCCCTTTTTCCTTTTGGAATTTAATACGCTTGACCTTTAACTCAGATGGCGGCCATTTTGGATTTGCCCAATATGGCAGTCCCAGAGGGCGCCCTTCTTGGCGCCCGGCAGATATTGCAATAGTGCTTCCTCTGGGCCAAATTTGGTGCTTTTAGAAGAATCTGCACCAAACAACCCCTATATATATCCCTAACAGCCCCGACAAAAAGGGAGAAGATTTAGTTTACGGAGAATTGGTGAGTAATTGATTGAAATATGAGTAGATTTAGTGATTAATTTTGAAAAAGCTGTAATATTATTCGTGATCTTCGGTAATTTCTTTATATTTTGAGACTGTTCTCAACAGATGTTTGGGGAAAACGCTAGGAAGATATTTCTCTTGAAATTGCACTTTGATTTTCATCGTCGTGAAGAAGTTTGACTGCGGTTTGCCGTCATGTCACCCTTGTACTCAGTTAGGGCCGGGGGTTCCGGCAGGCCCACCCCGGGGAATTTCGGTCCTCTTCTGCAAATGTGATCGTCATCATGAATCTAATTCACCAATCATTGATTGAATTTAAATCTAGACTTAACGTTACACCTTGAAATAATCTATGAAGTATGATTTCTTTAATAATCCAAGTGGGTTAATTCTTGTTAAAATCTTTAGTAGATGTGGACTCTGTCTGTGACTCAGTCAGTGTAATCCGTTCGCTCAGTTGCATCATTGGTGCGTGTCAACTTCAGACCAAAATTATCTGTGACCATGGATAATCAAACAACTCCAAACCCTATTTCATTTAGATGCAAACCTGGAACTTATTAATAAAAATATTTAAAAAAAACAACAACTAGGATTTGTTTTATTTAATGTTTAGATTTTGTATGGGTCCAGCATGCTTGTCAAGTTGTCATAACTCATACATTAAAGATTTGTTTCCAAATTGTGCAGTTCATGTTGATAAATCTATTTTTGTTGGACGTTTTATAAGAGAAGACCCCTAGTCCACAATTATGTTTACTTATATTTTGTCCACCTCTTCTTGTTATAATAAACTAATTCTACTTAGTACTTTTTCGTGCTCGTAGGCCATAGAAAGCACTGTGTGAGGCACACGTTAAAATATATTTCATTAGTTTTACTTCACTGTGGTTCATTAAATAGGAAAGTTGATTTCCACACAATATTAAAATTAAGGCCAACCATGACATAAAAAATAGCTATTATGCTTGATCTACTTTATTTTGTTAAGGAGAAAGGGATACTTTGATTGTCGTATTTATTTTGTTCTTCTTTTTGTTCCAACAGATTGAAACTGAAGAGCTGAAAGGAGTTAACAACATGAAGCAGGAAGTCCCATGCAGATAAAATTATCAGGTTATTTAGCACAAAACGATCACCTACATGTATTAATTCACTAAGAAGAATTGAAACTAAGTTGCAAGCTTATATAGTGGAGGGTATATTTTATTCTAGTGCTGCACCTAGCTTACATAATATCGATGTCTTTTCTTTTTTTGTTTAGAAAGGAAAATTTGTCCTTATTTACAGGAGGTCATGTGTGTAGAAGAGCCATATCTAATGCACATCCAAAGCACCACATGTAGGGTATACACAGGACTGAAGTATTGAAGTACCTACTTTGTTTTCTCTCATGTAGGATGATGCTTCTCTACAGTGGATGATGAAGGCATACTGGTTTACAAACTCAGGAGAGGAGAACAGACGTTGACGGGATCATATCTAGAGATACGAGCAAGTGTGCTAATATAAATGTAGGTAAAGGCCAAATAAACTTTTGTGGAACACATGTCATGCAGAAAATAATAGATCTGACAAAGATATTTTTCATTGTCAGTTGACTTGTAAAAGAATACTTGACTGAATATCACAATTGTTATTTAGCTTAAAAATTAAATGTCAATAAAGATGAAATATAAGTCTACTTTACCTATGTTTCAGTAGCATTATCTCCAGTACATTCTCTGGTCCAAGTTATTTGGTCATTTTATGTCCCATACTTAACCGAGTATTATTCAATTATGAGAACGAGTTTACATCACAAGTACATTGTATTACTTATATCATACCTTGTCTGATCCAAGCTCCAGCAGGCCTATCGTAATAATCTAAAATGTGGTCAGTAACTAGTCTCGTACGAAACTAGTTTCGGTTTGCCCACTAGAACCCCAAGTGAATTTCAGTCCTTCCTTTTTCTGAGCAGGTATCAGGGTGTATGTTATTAGTCATCGTTGATTTTCTTATATCTTACTTCATGTTTCCATTCAACAGACTTGGGTTATCACTACAGCCCTTTCTTCTGAAAACTAGGCTGCAAGTTTAGTGATGAATGCAGAAGACATCTACACCGGACTACGTCTTAAAGATGCCACCCTCATATAATGAAACTGGACAATAGAGATGGGTTTAAACTGGAATATTGACATGATATTTATTTATTATTTGTATTATATGTTTGTAGAATACTACATTCAATAAAACTAATGAAGTTCATCATCTTGTCAACTTTCAAATAATTAAAGATAACTAATCCTCAATGAGTAAACATTAACATTCTAACAATGTCAACTACCATCTGATAGGAAGAAACTGAGAACTGGGTAGAAAGATTCTCCTTGAAATTTGAGTGATAAAGATCTATCAGTCTATATCAAAGATTGAATTAATCAATAATATTTTAATTATAATTATATATGTATATGTATATACAATTCATTTACCTCTATGGACTTCTGTATGGGAAGTTTTGTAGATTATTACATTATTGCTACTTCAAGTATTGTATATACGAAGGTTTGAAAGACAACCCTCTAAATGCATTAAATATGGAAACTGCTAATCATCATTGCCTTTCGTATCCAAACTGCTAATTTTAATAGAATCATGTTTCGATGCTTCCTAACTTAAGAAAACGGGGAGGGGGGGGGGGGGGGGCTTGCTATGCTCTTCCTGGTGCTGTTACTACATGGACTATGTAATGGGTTGCAAAAAAGTATAAATATGAATCTATGTTTATATATTAGAAGGACTTAGAAAGTGAAAAGTTTTGAATTATAGCATTACTGTTGGTAGAAGTAATGGCAGTGTTGATTGTTAATGGGATTGGGGGGAAGGTTTCCCCAGTGAAATTAAAGGTATACCAATGTAAAATTAATAAAGAAAGAGAAAACTATTCTTAAAAATAAAAATTATATAGGACATGGGCCTCCTAACAAAAACCCTGGTACCACTTCTGTGTTGTTGTGTTTTTTTTTTCTTGGGGGAGGGGCAAACCAATTAAAAATTTCCAGTGTTAAATTCAATTGTCTTTAAAAAAAAATTATGTCAAGATATTGAAATTAAACAATGGTTCACTTTCCTTTTTTCAAGTTAGAAAATGTAAATAAAATACTTTCCAGTTTCTCTAGTCTCTACATTAAACATTTTCTACTTCTAGCAAAGCTCCCACAAAGGCTGCGAAAAGGGAGAGTGAAGAGAATCCAATTGAAATGTGGACAGTAATGGAGTGAATATGGAATGGTTGATCGTAGTTAATAACGAGTGAATGCAAATGAGTGGTAACAAGTGCGACTGAAAGTAAGACAGAAAGCAATTGCAACAGGTTGTTCAGTCAAGAGAAAAAACCTTGCAGAAGATAATTTTCGAAGAGAAAGAGAGAAAGGGAGAATCATTAAAAAAGGAAAAGGGGCACCAATCAGTAGGAAAAAGGTACTTGCAAGAAAGGAAAAGGAGGCATGTGTCAAAGGGGCATTTATGAGAAAGGTAAGGGGCTCTTATTAAAAAGGGAAATAAAAAGGGAAAGGGGCACATATCAAAAGGTAAAAGGGCCTTTGTTAGAAAGTATAAGGGGACGCGTGTCAAAGTAAAAAATAAAAAGGGCTTTTATCAGATATCACAAGGGGGCACTTATGAAAATGGAACAGTGGCACTTATTATAAAGTAAAAGGGGCATTTGTTGAAGAAAAAGGGGCACATGTCATATTTGAATAGGGGTAAATATCGCAGGTGGTAAGGGGGCGTTTAAAAAGTATGTGAAAGAATGTGTTTTTCTCTCGAGTTTATCTCATCATGCGTGGGATCTGTGGGTGCTGGGGTTCCTGAAGCAACCCTATACATGGATTTTCTTTAGTGGGTGCATATAACCCATGGACATTTTTGTAAACCTTTAAATGATGAATTATCATCGAGTCCCCCCCCCCCTCCCCTCATTTTTTGTCAGCTCGTGACAAACATATAATCCAGATGAAATACGTCATAGGATGAAATCATTTCTTCACAGTATATGAGTAGGGAAATAAAAATGTAAAAAAAGAAACCAAGAGAAAAAGAGAAAGGAAAGAAATAGGCCTATTATCTTGCTCCTTTTCATTTCAATTTTCTTGCAATTTATTTATTTCTATAATCTTCAGCATTCTCCACTTGCATCTCTCTCTCTCTCTCTCTCTCTGTTATGGGATAAAAGATAGCTTATATATGATTATGAACCTTCTCATGTAAGGCATAATCTTTCATATCGGTCTGTATTAAGCTTTAAATATTGAATTTGAACAACTTTACTTTTGCGAGAATTCGGTGAAACATAATTTTAAAGCAGCTAGCTAGCTCGAGCGAACAGCATATACAGCTAGCTATATGCAATGACAACCTACTTTGCGTCCACACGTAGCGACTAATTTTCAGGAGCTTAGGCAACGTGTTACACTTTAAGACCATGTTACACTTTAAGACCTCAACACGCGTAGCCGTAGAGATGCATGCAGGGGCGTCGCTAGACCTTTTTCAGTGGGGGGGGGGGGGGGGGGGGGGTGTAGAGGCCAACGATTACCGACAAAACTAGCCACCAATTACCGACTAAATTAAATGTCCAATATCTACAAATTTAACCAACCCGGGGCCGAAGGCTAAATTATTTTTCCTATGGACTATCTATAGTACTTGCGTATGCGCAAATGGTCATTTTCCTCGACGACATAATTATATTAATTATTTCGTCAACTTAGTCAGCATCATAGCTATATTTTAATGCAGGCGCGGAGCTAGGATCTTATTTTAGGGAGGGGCGGTAGAGAGCAAGCGAATCACTTAAAGAGCGCGCGAAACGCGCTCATTAGGGGGGGGGGGGTGGGTGATAGGCCTCCCGCGTGAAGCGCGGAAGCTTTAAACGTTATCTTAAATTATTATAAAAAGAAGACGATTTGCTGTACCGTTCTCGACTGTTAATCCTTATCTGAATTCAGTTCTCCCCCTCCCGCGTGAAGCGCGGAAGTTTTGGCGTTTCATTAAATTATTAGAGAAAGTAGACGATTCGTTGAACCGTGCTCGACTCTTAATCCTTGTCTGAATTCAGTTTTTCCCCCTCCCGCGCGAAGCGCGGAAGCTTTGACGTTTCATTATATTATGAGAAAAAAAGCAGACGATTCGGTGTACTGTTCTCGACTCTTAATCCTTGTCTGAATGAAGCTTCCCCCTTCCCGCGCGAAGCGCGGAAGTTTTGGCGTTTTATTAAATTATTAGAGAAAGTAGACAATTCGTTGAACCGTGCTCAACTCTTAATCCTTTAACGTTTCATTAATTTATGAGAATAAAACAGACGATTCGGTGTACTGTTTTCGACTCTTAATCCTTATCTGAATTCAGTTCTACCCCTCCCGCGCGAAACGCGGAAGTTTTGGCGTTTCATTAAATTATTAGAGAAAGTAGACGATTCGTTGAACCGTGCTCGACTCTTAATCCTTGTCTGAATGAAGCTTCCCCCTCCCGCGCGAAGCGCAAAAGTTTTGACGTTTCCTTAAATTATTAGAGAAATAAGACGATTCGTTGTACCGTTCTCCACTCCTCTAAATGAAGTTTTCCCCTTCCGCGCGAAGCGCGGAATTTTTGGCGTTTCATCACAATATAGAGAAAGGAAAACGATTTGTGGTACCGTTTTCGACTCTTAATAAGCCATATTTGTCTGAATTCTGTTTCCCCCTCTCGCGCAAAGCGCGAAAGCTTTGACGATTCCTTAAATTATTAGAGGAAGAAGACGATTCGTTGTATCGTTATCGACTCTTAATAAGCCCTATTTGTCTGAATTCAGTTTCCCCCTCTCGCGCGAAGCCCGGAAGCTTTGACGTTTCCTTAAATTATTAGAGAAAGAAGACGATTCGTTGTACCGTTCTCGACTCGTCTAAATTAAGTTTTCCCCTTCCGCGCGAAGCGCGGAATCTTTGGCGTTTCATCACAATATAGAGAAAGGAAAACGATTCGTCGTACCGTTGTTGACTCCTAAACCTTGTTTGAACTTAGTTTCCCCGAAAATTTTAAACCTCTGATTTCTGTAGCTGATATTATAGGAAAGTGAAACTCTCGAAGTCGTCACAGCGGATAAAAAGTCAAGGTTCGTAGGGAAAAAAACTTGTCGTCCGACCGACATTATACATCTCACCGACTTCAAACTTCTGCATTGATACTAGTACACGAGGATCGAGCAAGAATACCGACACAGCTGACCCAACACAGCAACATATTTGACCGTGTCTTTCTTGTTTCCTCGACGAGACGACTCCACCCAACAACCCCCTTCTCTCTTTTACTCCCACTCCTCTTCTCTCAGGCTCTTACCTCCCCTCTCTCTCCTCTCTTTCATCCCTAGTTTCTTTTGTTTCCGTTTTACTCTTCTTTTTTTCTTTCTTCCTTTTCTTTCTTTTCCTTTCTTTCCTCTCCTCCCTCTTTTTCTTTTCTCTCTCTCTTTCTTCTCTTTTCTTTCCTTTCTTTTCCTTTCTTTCCTTTCTTTTCCTTTCTTTCTTTTCTTTTCCTTTTCTTTTTTCCTTTCTTTCCCCTTCCCTCTCTTCTTTTCCCTCCCCCTTTTCTCTTTTTTACCGACGGCAGCGCAATTTTACCGAAAAAATCCTGACAGGTGGGGGGTGTCGCACCCCCACACCCCCCCCTTTTGCGACGCCCCTGGATGCATGTCATTACAGAGTCTATACTAGACTCTAGTTGAAATCAAAACAGCTGAAAAGTTATACTTATAATCATCCCAAGTATACTCTACATTCTCACTTTGATAATCTGCGGCTCGCTGAGCGCTGGCTAGCCTCGATCGCCACGTCGATCATCGCACTGTGCAAGATACTTTATTATATATTTGTTACATCTTATTATACATTATATATTTTTTTAATTTTATTTTAGTACAAGAAGTAATGGTAGTAGTATTTGTTTCATCCATTTAATGAATTAGTCGAGCATACATATACGCAGCGTAAACCACAGAGTCACACAACAGATTCTGGCCTGAATCTGTTGTGTTGTTGTTGTTGTTTTAGTTTATAGGCGTTTCTCATTCTCATTCAAAAAAGCAGTTTTTTTGCCATTAGTCTCTTCTCAATTACAATTTGCATTATTTTCTTAAACGTCAACGTCAATTTACGTGAGCTTCGCAGATTGCATATAGCAAATCATCAAATTGTTGGGTCACGTAACCCAACACTTCGTAGATTTGGGTGACCTGAAATCAGAGGTTTAAAATGTTCGGGTCAACAACAGCATATGACGGTTGATATTTCATGTTTAACTGATGTGTGCATGTGGATAGACATAAAACAAGACATGAAAGATTCAAAGTTTGTGTCAAAAGAGACAATATATCATTTGATTTTCAGTCCATTCATTGGAATCTTTCCTAATTTCTGTGAAAAATACTAAACGGATATTCTGATTACAAATGTCTGTAAGTCTAGGTGACACAGTGTTTTGATGGAGCTGCCTTGCCATGTCTCTTGTGTGTTACGAATGTATTACTTTACAAAAAAAATATTTGTTCAATATAAATTTAATGAGAATAACTGAAGATATTTTTATACTCTTGTTTTCCTGTAAATGCAAGTCTTTCATAATCGCCTTTTGTGTGGATAATTCATTTAAGTAGATTGTTAGGGGACAATATGAAGCTGCTTACCTACATCTGACTCTCATCTGAAAGGGTAAATTGATAACATGTATAAAGACAAATCACACTCTATTTATCTCATTATATTGACACTTGCCATTATTGTTTAACATTAAACCTTTAAGCTTAACATAACTTATATTTGGAAATATGTTTTGAATTGTGCAAAAATATATTGGTAACGTGTAAGTAAGTTTCAAGGACAATGAAAGTTGTTTTGTGTTTAAAAGAGAAAATATATTATTTGATTTTCAGTCCTTGATTTAATTACATTCACAATTTACAGAAAGCTCTTTGAAACTTCAAAAGTTGACTGTTAAAATAGGGCATAATCACATGAAAATAGGAAATAAAATTAAAAGTAAAAAAATAGCAACAACATATTATTTCTCCAGAACACATTTTGACTAGGGAAATTTTGTTTCCACAGAGTTTTTGGATAATCTAATTACACAAATAATGATAGCATTCAAGAGAGAGCGTTTCTATCTACTAGTGGGTGGTTTTAAAGTTTTTAATTTAGGCATAGATTTTAGAGTAATAGGATTTTTCTGACATTTTGTAAAGAGCTCCTATATGTTTCTAAGCGCCTTACATTGTAATTATTATTACCCCGGTCATTGGATTCAATTGCTAAAATACATTCGTGTAAAGGTAAGTATAGTAGTAGTAATAGTATTAGTAGTTGTAGTAGAAGTAGAAGTAGTAGAATAATATTTTAATAATACTAATAATAATATTAGTATCATTATCATTATAATCATCATTATTATCATTATTATTATAACTATTCTCATCATTATTAGTGTTTTAATTTTTTTTTTATTACAATAGTAATATTATTATTACCATTATTATCAGGCCTACTATCGGTATAATCAACATCCTAATCATCAAGATCACCACCGTTATCAAAATAAGAAATAATAACCTATACACGACTTGTTGTTGTTAAAAAAGGGCACTTATCAGAGGTGAAAGGAGGAAGGGATACTTCTACGAAATTAATAGGGGCACTTGCCAAAGTATAAGGGGTACTTTCCCTATGTAAAAACGGGCACTTCTTACTAAGCTAAAAGAGCACTTTTCCTATGTAGAAAGGGGCACTTTTGGGGGACTTGAAAAAGTGGGGGAGGGGGCACTGTGCCCCCCTCCCTGACCCATGGGAAGGCCACCTCTGGCCTGCGTACCTGACGTAGTTTGAAATGGAGCGACACTAACATTCAGTACTATAAGGTCGAAAAACTCACAAGAACAGAGCAAAAGGGGGAAGAAGAAATAATGAAAAGTTAACATCTAGTGCAGTGATCTTGGTTGGGAAATTTAGCTTCATCGAATGTTTCTTTTTTAATTGATCTGGGAAAAGGAAATGTGGAGGCAAAATGGTGTAGAATTGTCACTTCTGACGTTTATTTCCATCTCTGGCAGTTTACCTCTGACTTTTTTCCTAATGAATCTTTACAACGCGTGTTTATCACTGACAAGGTCTTTCTTTCTTTGGGGAAACAAATATGGATATTTCCTTGCCTCTCAGCCTACTTAAAAATTGAATCAACACCTAATTGAGACAAATAAAAAATGCAAAGACATTTAATTGTTTCCCTTTAATACCAGCTTTTTATTCAGAAGAAATACAGTAAAATTTATTAAAGTTGAGCTTACAAATATATTTATCAAAAATACCTTTAAGAGAGGGTCGAATATTCAGGTCAAATGATAAACTTTGACAAATGTGTAAGGTGGCTTACTTAAACGATTTTAATAAAAGTATACTCAATTTATGAGGTCTACTTTTGAGACATTTTCCTTCTAGATTTTGAATAGACCTATTGCCTAAGGCGAGTAAATTATATACAACCCCCCCCCCCCCCTTCTGATGATCCTGTTATTGCCTATTCTAAGCACAAGTTGCCTATTTATACTGGCCCCTCCCGGAAGAAGAAAAAAAAATCCCCTCCAAAGTAGTAAAATTGACCCTTCTATTGCCATCTCGTACGCTGCGTATATACAGTGCGTCCCAGAAAAGAACGAAACAGAGAATTATCGACGATTTATCACAATTATAATTAATAAATGACACGTATTTGTAAAGCTGAGATCCTTCTCTTTCCTTTAATGCAATTTGAAGAGAGGGAACCAAAAAGTCATTAGACGAAAGACTTCATGCGTGGCTGATTGTCAACTAAACGGAGTTAAGTCTCACTATGAACATGACTGACAAAGAAAGCGGACAAAATATACAGTTCCCCAGGTAGACAAAGGAACATCCCTTCACTGCTATTATGTAAAAATGTGTAGAACAGGTGTCACATGCATATTCACTTTTTTACATAATAGCAGTGAAGGGATGTTCCTTTGTCTACCAGAGGAACTGTATATTTTGTCCGCTTTCTTTGTCAGTCATGTTCATAGTGTCTTTTGTCAATTCTGCTTGTTGCTACGGCAGGCAGCCAGTGAAAACGAATTCTTTTAATGAAATTACGTAAATGCAAGCATTACTTTACACGACGAACAGAACTTCGTTATTCCTAACTCATTTTTCCTGATCGAGGTGTCATATGAAAGGGCAGAAACTGAACTTTCTAGAAATGTGATTTTTCCTTTAAAAATTCAGATACCGTCAGCCAAATGACTTTTTGATTCCCTCTCTTCAAATTGATTTGAATCACTCATGTGGGTAATATGCATCATATGAGTTGCATCAAATGAAAGAGGAGGATCTGAGCTTTACAAATATGTGTCATTTATCAAATATAGTTGTGATTAAGTTATGATAAAACATCGATAATCCTCGGTTTCGTTTTTTCTGGGACGAACTGTATATATAAGGGCACTTTTATTGATTTCAGGAACGTCCTCCCTGACTTAACTTGGTTTATACATCTCGGTCTGTGACAGAAGACTTCTCATTTTAAACGAAGTATAAGTTTACAATTGAATGAACGAAATAAAGTTATATGCTAGGGATAATAATGAAGTATGTCTTTCAACGAATAAATTCATTGATGATATACAAATTCAAGATTTAAATAATGGTAAAATAGAGAGAGAGAGATCATCAAATAAAAACAAATAATGGCTACAGAGACATGAACGGTAAAGATTAAGAAAGAAAATCAGAATTCCCATGTCTGCAAACAGCATTGTAGTCTTCAAGACAATGTTGAATAGAATGCAGTATATAAAATTGCTTTAAAAGTATAGATATTACCAACACAGATTTCGAAATAAAAATAAAGAGAAGGTCTC
Organism: Strongylocentrotus droebachiensis; assembly: GCA_035222895.1. Taxonomy (NCBI): domain Eukaryota; kingdom Metazoa; phylum Echinodermata; class Echinoidea; order Camarodonta; family Strongylocentrotidae; genus Strongylocentrotus; species Strongylocentrotus droebachiensis. The sequence continues at coordinate 24,306 of JAVYIG010009273.1, read as the reverse complement.
TATATATATTAATTGAAGTCAACCACAACCTGCAGGTTTTACCCTTTAAAAAATGAAACCCGCCGCCGTGTGTACGGCGGTTTGAAGAGTGGAAGAAAAATTAAAACATAATCAGGTCCTTCCAACGTGTTGACGTTGGGTAGTTCAGTCCAATCTCGTTTGTCATGTCAGCCTTGCCAAGCAATTAGTCCTCTTGAAAAGAGAATAATTATGAGAAGATGTTAAACTTAAACTTATGTGTAATTGACTTTCTTTCTTGAACTAATTAAAGGGCAAACCCACTTAAAAGTAACTTACTTTCAATAAAAGCAGAAAAATCAGACAAACCAATCAAAAAAAGTTTGAGCAAAATCGGATAACTAATAAAAAAGTTATGAATTTTTAATGACATGAAAAACATTGAAAATCACGAATTGGCAAGTCACTCATGAGTCTGTGACGTCATTGCCTCACTATCCACTAATTGTTTTCTAATATTGATAATATAAATTTCCAATTTTCCCCCTAAAAATCTTATTTCCTCACACCAGCATCCCAGTTATATTGATAATATAGAAAGTAATTTTTTAAAATTTAAATCATGAAAATGTGAATTTTGATAAAATATTTATATAAAAATCAAAGATTATGAATATACAATATTTAGAAAATAGTTTTAACTTTTCGAAGTTAATAAAAGATTTTGTGAAATGTCATGCATGCAACATCATATAACCTGGGCAAAAGGCATGGGAAATCAAGTTTCTGGGGAATAAAAGGGAAATCAATGGGATAAAAATGCATAAAGCAATTGATAAATAGTGAGGCAATGACGTCACAAACTGATAACAAAATTGGCAATTTTAGTGATTTTCTTACTTACATAGTTTTTCTTACTTAAAAAAAAATCATAACTTCCTTATTAGTTATCCGATCTTACTCATTTTGGGGGCTCTGTTTCCCTTGTTTTTCTGCATGTATTAAAGTAAATTATTTTCGGACTGGACTTAGCATTTAATAGTCGTATGCCCACTGTTATACAATTTTCTCACAACTGCGCAAGGAGTGTCAATTTTTACAAACACTATTATTATTATTATAAACATATTGCTCCGGTTGTCTCAGTTTCGCTCGCTGGAACATTGCCAGCACAAACCACTTACCTCTACCTCCTGGATGGATCATCGCCCATTCCCATTCACTATACGTTACGTACTAAAAACCTGTATTGTCTGACCGTTCATGAATATTCATGTTTTGGCTTACCTCGGCAAAATGTTTGCTTTTACTAAATGGAAAAATGACGGTGGGGGATTGGATGAAATGGACATAATGAACCAAGCAGATATGATCTATGATAATTCATGCTTCTTATCCTTCGTGTGCTTGACCTATAATCTTAAAATCGCTTGGCAAACTGAGTCCAAAGTTCGACTTGTTTCACATGTGCATTATAGGCAATGACGAGCTTGCAACCTATTTTGATCAAATTACGGTGGGTGAACTTTCAAAAGTCAATGGGACATGAGGGTTCCAATGTAAGAGCTAGTGATAACGTACGTCGGGGTGGATGTGCTTTTCGTTCAAACAAACAAAAACAAATGAATTTTCAACGATTTTTGGGGTAAAATTCCATAGGCTAACATATTAGGCTGCTGACTCTGACGATAGGGGGCGTTGTGAAATGAGACTAAACGGAGCTATATGTATAACGCATCGAATTCATCCACCACGTATTACAACTTATCGGTGGTCAGTTTTATGAAATCGAGCCCAGGTGTAAATGGGTACCTATATTTCTTTCTCCTGTTTCAAACAGAATCCAACACTCTCTTTCGTCTATTCAGTATCTAATATCTCCTTTTCTCTTGCTTGCAGTACTTATCTTTCCAGAAACACACCCTTCCCTTTCATTGACCTAGTATTGTTTATTATCGTGCAATATGTTAACACTGAGAGCAGTAAGGTAGTTGGATGCAATGCTAAATAAATGATTTAACAGTCATTTAATTGCTTTAGTTTTACAATTTAATTCATGTAATCTATTTTATGTACCTTTCTAGTTTCTATTGTACATGTTTTCTCATTGCTGCAACTTGATAAAATATTGTATTTTACTTGCACTGTAGAAACATGTACAATTCAGTCTGTGACTACCGGTCATGTTTAAAGAGGTAGTCCACCCTGATATTGCATTGGTTTTAATAGAAGCAGTTTTACTAGAAGCAGAACAAAATGAAAGAAACAGGTAGGTGAAAGTTTGAGCTAAAACCGATTAGAAATAGGACAGTTATTAACTGTTGCAGGTGCGATCAATCGAATACAAATTGACAACTCTGTAACGTAGCTTGTGAGTTGTCCTCCAATTTTTCCCTGTTTGTAGTAGGTCCACGGTTGTACTAAAAAACTTCTTAAAATTATATTTTCCCTTCAGAACATTTTCAATCATACATTCACCCTCAATATAATTATTGCAAATATGTCCTTATACGACCCCCGTATGACAATTAATATTCTGTCACCAATTACTAATAAAATGAAAGTTTATGAACTTTCTGTACAGAGAGAATTGGAGAGGAGCTCGCATGATACGTCATAGTGTTGCCAATTCGTTTCCCACTGATGACACCTTCAAAAATTCATAACTTTTCTAATTTAATCGGATATTGCTCAAATTGTCACTCATCTATTTCTCTCATTTTTCTGCTTTTATCAATATCAACTTAATCCCGGGGTTGACTTCCCTTTAAATAAACCTTGATTAAATTGAATTGAACTGAATTGAATTGAATACTTACAGGTGCAAAGATTATTCTCGCAGCTATATGTAACTCCTTCACTATCAGGGCAACTAGAACAGGGCAAACCTGATTCGTATGGGCGTTTGGTTTCGTCACCACTGGAAGATAATTTAAAAAAACCCATTCAATATCAAGACTTCAACTCATTAATAACAAGTTTAATTTAATAATTCCATCATTGTTCACTATTTTTAATTGAAACTTGTTCAGCTGTCGTTGAAATTTATTAATAAAATGCATTGTACTATTTTTCTTGGGGGAAGAGGAGGGGGATTTTATCTTTCCGTTTCGTTTTCTGTTCTCAATTTATAGAATTGTATTTATAGCATCAATTTTTTTATTTTCTTTTATTTGCAAGTTATTATATATGTTTACTTTACATTAAGTTTTTGTTTTTTCTTTATGATAAGTTGACGATAAATTATCATTCTATTCCTTAAAATCTCTCCTGTCTCTCCGATATATATTTCCACAAGTAGAGAAAGATAGATATGAAATGATTATGATTATATACCTCATTTTAAGATTCTTTACTAATCCTGTCTTCTGATTGGTTGAAAATGCAGTCATGTTCTTAACCATGCCCGCTAATTGAAATTCATAGTAATTTTTCCCGGCTCTACCGGTTTATATCCATTTTTCATAGCACGCTTTCCATGGCTGTGAAACGTGACGTCATTTTGCTGCGATCGATCCCCATTTTGGTTTACGTGTTATAAGTTTCTTTTGTGCGATGACTTTTTTGTTTTGTAATTGATGCGCAATACCGTATCGGTGTTTGAGTGCAATTCGATTTTGGTCGCTGCATTCAGGCGACGAATCCACCAGCGCAGAGGACCGATCGCCATTTTGTGTAGGTCTACTAGTACTGTAAATATGTTGCGAATTTGTGAATTTATAAAGTTACTGTTCATGTTCTACTGTTCTACTGGAGCACAGCTTGTTGGTGATATCATCATGTACAAAAGTTACTGTTCGTGTAAACGTGTTTGGTATTCCCTGTTCTACTGGAGCACAGCTTGTTGGATTTCATACTGTAGACTAGGTCTAACTTAACGGTCTAGATCTAGGCTACACAAGTATTTGTTGGTGTTAATATTCATGACTTCAAAGAGATGGAAACCTAAATGGGTGAGTCAACATTTTCCTTTTCTTCGTTATATAAAATATATATTGACTGCTTTTAATATTCGAGGCATAGTTGTTTCTATAGGGTCTCGGGAAACTCACAATCTGCTATGACCCCGCGGCGCAAGCGCCTTGGGGTCATAGCAGATTGTGAGTTGCCCTTGACCCTATAGAAACCACTATGCCTCTCAAAGCAGTCAATATATCCTTACTATGATGTGACGATACATAATGTACCATTTCAGCACAATGTACACGGTCATGTACTCATTTTTTTGTATACAATTTGTTTCACTTGTTTGTATTGTTCGAATTCACTATCTGACGAAATAAATTGAAACCGGTAATAGTGAATTGAGGATCTTTATTCAATTAAAAAATCAAAAAAAAATCTATAACCATGACGGACGAATTTTCATAATAATTTATTTGTATCTATATACATATATGAGTATGTCTCTATATGGGTCCTGACAGCCGGCCACCAGACAGATCGACCAAAGATAACCCGACCAGGGCCTGGACAACTCGTCTGGGTCTAGTTGTTAAGGGTAGGGTGTCACTCTATCCGGACAACTCGACCAACTTTGTTTTCGCATGATTTTATGAACTAAAGTCATTTATATTACTCTGAGTTGTCATGGAAGTGGTGAAGTACATTCACACGAATATCATTAAAGTTGCTTTATATAGGATGACGCAAAAAACATATAAAGAACAGTTTCTTACTTTAAATGTAATACAAACCTATTAAAAACTGTTGGATTTCATACACACACACAAACACACGCACATGCACATGCACACACACACACACGCGCGCGCGCGCACACACACACACACACACACATATAAATATATATATATATATGAATACAAGTACGCTTTGATGAAGATAGAGGAGTTCATCCACTTTAAATCCAACCGTTTTTATTAGGTAACGTGACCTAATAAAACCGTTGGTTTTAAAGCATTAATCTTTTCTCTCTTCATCACATATTGCGTACATGTATCAAAATATAACATATATATATTTATATATATATATACATTTATAAACTAGAACCTTGTTTAAAAGTGTATGTGTTTGTGTTTGCGTGTGTGTGTGTGTGTGTGTGTGATGGATACTATCTGCTGACGTCATGCGACGATTCGTTCGGTGATTGGACGCTACCATTTTTTCGGTAGAGAATTCCAGTCGGAAACAACGGTTAACATAAGAAATCAATCCAGATTACTTGGCTGGGCCACTCGCTCTGCCGGTCACTCGGGTTTTCGCGATTAGTCTCTTTTTAGTCGCTCGGCGTCTATCACACATGTGGCCTTGTCTAAAGGCTGGCTACTTGATAACAAACAAAGTGTCTGTAATGCTAAATATATTACTCACTGCGGATGTAGTATCGAAAATAATATGGTTGTATTTTATCATTTACTCAATATGGTATTTCATCCCGCTCTGCAACACTGCAATTCCTCATGATTCTATGCTTTTCTAGTAGAGTTTGATATCAAATTGCAGTTGTGTTAATTACTATGTAAATGTTATTTCTGATGTTTTTTCCTTCTGATAATTTACCTATTTCCTTTGTAATAAGTCCCCTTTTCCGTACAAATAAGTGCCCCTTTTCCATGCTAATAAGTGGCCTTTTTCATCACTGATGAAAGCCCGGTGAAAGCCCCTCATCTGGTGCAAGAAGTGACCCATTTTCACTTTGTCAGCTCTCTGTCATATCCTACAAACTGGCTCAAGCGACCCCGGTTCGAAACTGAGTCACGCCTTTCGGGTGATGACGGTCCCCAGACGTAAATAATCATTTCTGATTGATATGCGTCTGTAAACCCAAATACACACACACGCACACACACACAAACTTCTACCCCTACCCAACATTAAAAATAAAAAACTTTTCCGTTAAAAATAGGGAGTTATTTCAAAGGTATATAATAATCAAACTGGTCTCAAGGCTTAAAATAATACGCACATTTTTTCAGACATTTCCTCAGAAAGAAACACCTCTCTTTCTTGTCCAATAAATAAAAATCGTTTCATTTTGGAGATGGGCGAGCAGGAACTGATTTACTGCTGGGGGATTTCGATTTAACCGGCCTACTGCATTTTTAAGATGAATATCAACCGGCCCTCACACCACACAATACTGTTACAAGGTGGGAATCGAGCAAAACCTTGCCACTGGGATCTTTCCTATTGTTGGTACTGCCACTAAGACTTTAGTATTTGAACCTGGCAAACAAAAGAATAATTAACACAATTAATTCGATTAAATAAACCTTTTTTAATGCAAACTAATCTAAACAACGGTTACAACAGAATACATAAATGAATTACAAACATATGAGACTTAAACAGAAGATTAATACAGCTCACTGATTAATGTAGGTCTTTAGCTTTGTCTTTAGTTAGGGTATCTTCTGCTTCAGGACCCTGTTTCATAACACTTGTCATCAATAACAACTGCCACAGATCTGTGACAAATCTGCCCACAGCAAATCAAATGCAAGGATTTCAGTAGCTTATAACAATTAGAGTAACTTGTTACTAACATAATTTTTTATGAAACAGGGTCCTGGAGTATCCTGACGACGACCTTTCTGTCTGACGTCATCCCCTGTCGATGGATAGACCTGGACCAATGGTTGTGTCCTGTCCCTCTGTTCCAGTTACAGTACAGCTACGTAAGTCCTAAATACCAAAGTTGCAGTACAGCTACGTAAGTCCTAAATACCAAAGTTACAGTACAGCTACATAAATCCTAAATATCACAGTTACAGTACAGCTACATAAATCCTAAATACCAGATTTACAGTACAGCTACATTTATCCTAAATACCACAGTTACAGTACAGCTACATAAATCCTAAATACCAGATTTACAATTCAGCTACATACATCCTAAATACCAGATTTACAGTACAGCTACGAAAGTCCTAAATACCAAAGTTACAGTACAGCTACATAAATCTTAAATACCACCGTTACAGTACAGCTACATAAATCCTAAATACCACAGTTACAGTACAGCTACATAAATCCTAAATACCAGACTTATTGTACAGCTACGTAAGTCCTAAATACCAAAGTTACAGTACAGCTACATAAATCCTAAATACCACAGTTACAATTCAGCTACATAAATCCTAAATACCAGATTTACAGTACAGCTACATTAATCCTAAATACCACAGTTACAGTACAGCTACATAAATCCTAAATACTAGATTTACAGTACAGCTACATTAATCCTAAATACCACAGTTACAGTACAGCTACATAAATCCTAAAAACCAGATTTACAGTACAGCTACGTAAGTCCTAAATACCAAAGTTACAGTACAGCTACATTAATACTAAATACCACAGTTACAGTTCAGCTACATAAATCCTAAATACCAGATTTACAGTACAGCTACATTAATCCTAAATACCACAGTTACAGTACAGCTACATAAATCCTAAATACTAGATTTACAGTACAGCTACATTAATCCTAAATACCACAGTTACAGTACAGCTACATAAATCCTAAAAACCAGATTTACAGTACAGCTACGTAAGTCCTAAATACCAAAGTTACAGTACAGCTCAGGGGCGTACGCAGGATTTTGTCAAGGGGGGGGGGGGGGTTTAAACAAAACAAAGGGGGGTTTTAGGGGGGTTTTCTTAAAAATACACACATAAAAAATGCCAAAGGGGGGGTTAACCCCCAAAACACCCCCCCCCCCCCCCTGCGTACGCGCCTGGTACAGCTACATTAATTATAAATACCACAGTTACAGTTCAGCTACATAAATCCTAAATACCAGAGTTACAGTACAGCTTCATAGGTTCTAATTAATACCAACTTCTCGTTGGTGTTTACAGATTTACACCGATTCCAATTTGTCCAATGTGGAATCACAAAACCCGCACTATGGGATTGTCCTATACAATACATTATATTGTATTTCTCCTTCTAATTGCAACAGCATCTATATTGGAATTGAATTTCTAATTGAGTTTATACCAATTTTCCCTATAGACCCAATGGTCACGATTTTGGGTGACTAATATTCTTAGAAATAGTTTTGAAGTCTACAACCCACTAAATGTTATTGAATTGATTTAATTTATTTATTTTCCACTCATTTATCTAAAATTCAAATGACGTACTTATATAAACCATACAGTTTTATAACATATAGGCCTACTATAACAAATGAATTACACAAGTAACGAATACTGATAAGTAACTAGGAAGCAAAATAAATTTACAGAGTACATTTAAGTTTGAGAATAAGATAATGTTAACGCTAAGAAATTATATTTTACCTCTCCCCAGAACTCAACCTTCCCTTTAAGTTTGAGAATAAGACAAATATTTTATATACAAAAAATGGAATCTCAGAAAAGTTAGGCATATCGAGCGAGATTTCCAGTATAAATTAAATACTCCATCGTCAGCGTGCGTCAAATCTTGCGCATGTCAGCTCCCATAATTGTACGTATGATACAATTAATAGTCTTTTTACATTATACATACATTCAAAGTCATCTCTTAACAGCCCGAGCGAAATATTCCCCAAACTCGGACCTCTACATGGCCGTCCATCCCGGCTTCTGAACAGTTTCTTCTACGATGAAATTATATGACCATTCCGCGCTAGAACCCCAATATTTCACATCTCAAAAGGGGATAACCGTGATAGGCTATGGGGTAGATCTTGACGTATTGTGCAGAAAGTGGGCTTGGAAGTAAATTGGTCACCGGCGTACCCCCGTCAAAATTGGCGGGAAATTCCTAAGGATACGGGGGAAATAGAATAGGCTATTCACATTTATTCATCTTTTATAAGTACATGCATTTCCTCTGTGTATTGGATTTTCCGTCGATCTTGTATACCTTTTTCAAATCCAAAATTTATCTTTGATCACTTCGACTAGTTTCTAGGAACCCGGGATCGTCAAAATGTCAAAGTTAACTTAGTCATTTGTCATTCAAGTTAGGCAATTGGTAATCAATTTCAGGACTTGTCCGTCTATTTTCGTCATATTTAATTTGAATTCGTCTCACCTACATGTAGTGATCCGCTGCAGAATGTAATAATCAAATTCGTCGCTGTGCGATTAATTTCCAGAGAGTTTCATTCAAATTTGTCGTATCTTATAACGAACGAATGACGAATTTATATGACACTTTGACGAAATTGATTGTAACAGACGAAGTTGTTTGGAATTGTTCGTTGGCAGCCGAGGAGAACAAACTTGAATTCAAAGTACAAAAATTCGAACAATAACAAATACAATGAATACAATGTTTACAAAAGTTATTAAATAAAAAAATCGTGTACAAGTATATCATACAATAAAAATGTACGAAGCATACAAAAAAGATAAGAAATATCAAATGAATATTTTTCAATAAATTAGAGAGGTAATTTAGAACGCAGGAGACCACCGTCGTCCGCGGTTATGCCTAGTTCACACCGACGCCGAATGTCGCGCTTTAAATCGGCGATCAATTCGGCGTCATTTTTTCAAAAAATCTCACGATCTCCTGAGATATGTTATGATAAGTTCACACCGACGCCGCATTGATGGCGCATCAAATCGGCGAGCAAAGCGGCGGCAAAGCGTAACAAAGCTTAATTAAAGCGTAAAGACCGTAATAGAGCGTGAGAAAGCTTTGAGCAATTCGGGACATTCGGCAAGAGCCCAAAAAATTTAAACTCCGTTAAGCTTTCCTACGCTTTGAGCAAAACTTTGATAAGCTTTGTGACGCTTTGATAAGCTTTAATACGCTCTCCCCGCTTTACGCAATTCGTGACAGATCGCCTCAAATTTTTAAACAGTTCAACAATTTTGGGCGCTCTTGCCGAATGTCCCGAATTGCTCAAAGCTTTCTCACGCTCTATTACGGTCTTTACGCTTTAATTAAGCTTTGTTACGCTTTGCCGCCGCTTTGCTCGCCGATTTAATGCGCCATCAATTCGGCGTCGGTGTGAACTTAGCATTAGGCCGGAGATTGATGGCGGCCTCATGAAAAAGAAAGAATTGGCGACATAACTCTCTTGGGAAAACTGAGTGATCCAGTGGGTGCAGTGCAAGTGCAGGTGCAGAAAACAGTTGCATGATAAAGAATAAAATAACTCACGGTTTTATTATACTAATTTCTGTCATCATTACAACGTATCCATTGAATGGATGACAGGCAGGGACTAAACTATATTAACTAACCTTCAAGAATCCACAATGCTCTTCTGAAACACCGACCCACGTCCCTCTAACGATTGCGAGTGACAGCGTGTAGGATGTTGTCCATTGATGGAGATCGCCGTATTCATCTATGGGTGGTCTCCTGATACACAGTGCCGAGGTTAACCTGTGTGTGCATGTCGTATGTAATGACAATAATGATGATTAATAATAATAACAACAAAAATAACCCAAATATTGATAACAATAATGATAATGACAATAATAACGATAGTAATGATAATAATAAAAAGTCAACGCAAAGCGTAACATCCCCTCTCCGACAAATGGCCTATATTTAGCCATTTTTGCATATTTAATTAGCTGTGACCTGTGACATACATACTCACAACATTACTTATGTTTTTGAATGAAAACCTCATTTTTGCATATATAATTAGATACTTTCGCATATATAATGACCTTTGACCTATGACCTACTTACTCCGAATTCGAACTTAGGCTGTATTTTGATACCATGTACCTTCATATCAAAACATTACACATGTTATCGAACGAAAACCAAATTTTTCGGAAATTAGCTTTTTTCGCAAATTTAATCAGCTATGACCTTTGACCTTTGACCTACATACTCTGAAATCGAATTTGGCTGTGTTTTGTCCATGTACCTTCATATCCAATTTCATTAAAATCCGTCAAAGATATCGAGCGGAAACCAGATTTGTTACGGACGGAAGGACGACAGTATACGGACGGACGGACGGACGGAAGCACGGACGGCAGCGTCACTATATCCTCTCCGAATTCGTCGGCGAGGGGATAATAATAATGATAATAATAATAATGGTAATAATAATAATTACAATTATAACAATATTGATATAAATAATAATAACAATGATAATAACAACAACAACAATATAACAATAATTCGTTCTATAATACCTCTAATTGTTAATTCCATTCGTAAACAATAAATGCAAAGTAGGCCTACCTAATTCCCTCCACTCCACCCCGCCCCCTATATTACTGGACTGGCGCCACTACTTTTGTTGAATGTACAATTTAACAAACCAAATTATACATTAGGAGTGAATTCCCTACCTGCCACCAGGATGATGTGCGTGAAGTGGGCCCCCAAGCATAATTTCCAAAAAGACGTGCATTGTAAGCCCTAAATCGATCTTGGTAGACGTGGGTTGAAGAAAATGAGCTATTGGGGATGATGCTGCTATTTGCCACTCCTAATTTCTTTCCCAAGGGTGGAGCACATCTCAAATTCGGCTTGTAGATATCACCTTTAGAGAACAAGAAAGAAAGGCTACTACTTGATAACGATATTGAAAATGGGTACACAGGAAATGAATATCGAACACAATCGCAAAGACTCCGATACAACCAAAGGGATGGACAGAACGGGTGGGTGGGGGGTTGTTTAGTCAAAAAAATGACGAAAGCCTGATTCTTAAATGTCCTTATTTTCTGACATCGGTGGAAAAGACGGACGCTTTATATACATTTAAATAAGCCAACATCGGATTTGCCTACAGAATGAGAAATAATTCAGGAAATTGATACAGAAACATGTTCGAAAAAACTTTTTTTAAATCCAAGATATCAACTTCAGGGCAGTTTTTTGTTTGCGTTGCGATAACAAATCACGTCGGGATTACGTAACAGTCATTTCAAAATGTGGAGGACAGATTTTCCATGGTTCATTTTTCGAAAATTGTCTGCGATCATGTGCTAAATGGCGTATCAAGGGGGCGGGGGGGGGGGGCAGGGGGCACGTGAGAGAAAAGGAAGAAAAGTCGGGAAGACAATGGAAAAAAGGGATATTCGTACGAATTTATCGTTCATACGAACCTTTGTGACCGTAGCATAAGCTAGTGATTTTTCATGATGAAATATATTTCAAAGAAAGAACGGTTATCAATTTAGCTCGCTCGTTCACAAAATCTAAAAACAAAATGGTCCTCGACATGAGAAGCACTGAAAATTTTCATATGACGAATTAAATATATTTACACCACATTGAAAGTGTCTCTTTTTTCTCTCACCGTTTGCTCGCTTGTACAGTGTGTCCCGAAAAAAACTATACACTTTTGAAATGGCTGCCAAATAACAAATATATGATTCTAGGGGGAAAAGTTATATATGTATGGAAAGCTCATATACTCAACTTTCATATGACACCAAAAGTTGCGAAAATAATTCATGCTCAGGTGAGCACTGCTCACTTTTGTAAAGGGTATGGAAATTTGGTTGCGCAGGAATTAGCCTTCCAATTTGTGAGAGGTAAATCCTTTGGAGCTTACCGAATTGAGGATGATATGACCAATTTATGATCAATTGTGATAAGTTTGGGTTTGCTGAGTGAAATGTTTGGTTTATGGGATTAACATTTTATGCATGAGTTAACAGGAATTGCATTTTTATTGTAGCACTGTAACTTCCCTGGTAGACTCAGTGGTGTGTTCATGGGAGTCGGGATGGGGTGATGATACATGTTGTAATTTCCATGTTACAAACTGTTATTCTCTTACATCTGTGACTTTGAATAAAAACCTTCACCCCACATTTCAATTATTGTAAGATTAGTTGAACATCTCATTGATTTACTCAATACCCAGGTAGGGATAATGTAAATTGAATATTCAAATACGGTTTGTTGACAAAAGGAATGTCCAAGATGTCGGCTACTTATTCTTCAGGTAAATGGTAACTGAAATGTGGGGTGAAGGTTTTTATTCAAAGTCACAAATGTAAAAAATAACAGTTTGTAACATGGAAATTACAACATGTACCATCACCCCATCCGGACTCTCATGAACACACCACTGAGTCTACCAGGGAAAGTTACAATGCTACAATAGAAAAATAAATTCCTGTTCCGTGCATAAAAGTTTGGTTTAATAAACCATGAAATTCACTCAGCAAATCATGAATGTATCATATCACCCTCAATTCGGTAAACTCCAAAGGATTTACCTCTCACAAATTGGAAGGCTAATTCCTGCGCAACCTAATTTCCATACCCTTTACAAAAGTGACCAGTACTCACCCAAGCATGAATTATTTTCAAACTTTTTGGTGTCATATGAAAGTTGAGTTTATGAGCTTTCCATACATATAAAACTTTTCCCCCTAGAATCATATATTTGTTATTCGGCAGCCATTTCAAAAGTGTATAGTTTTTTTTCGGGACACACTGTATAGTAATGTAAATACGTTTTTTGGGGGGAGGGGTCAATTTCATTGCTTGCTCCGAGTGCTGTTAATGCCTAGATACGCCACTGTAATTGGATATGACAACAATAGCGTTAATAAAGAAAACAAACATAATGTTACCTATGTAATCAGCAAGTGGTCCATAACCTATAAGCTCGAAACGAAGACTTGGTGACCCAACGTACGTGCGAGGGTGAAGTCTAATGAAGCGCGCCATCAACGGAGGATGAAAGGAATGCTCAACAGGGGTTGTACGTCTAAAATTCCCTTGAAATACCTGACAAAGTGTTCAACCAGATTATTAAAATGGAAAAAGACATCGGAACGGAGTTTTTTTTTAATATGAGACACAAGTTTGAAAATAATAGTGAATAATTATATTTTTTAAATGCCCGGCTTTGCAATCAGTAATGATCCATAGAGGGTTGTTCCGGTATGAATCCCCAAATGGAAACTCAGTTCACACCGTGCCAGATTGCCACTTGAAACAGGATATTGTATTGTATACAAATTTCCTAGTCAACAATCTGGCGCCACAAGTAAATGATTCGTCTCTCGGCAACTGTATTCTGTCAAGTAGCGTAATACGGTATCTTTGAAAACCCAAAACTATTATAGTTAGCGATTTTAAACTTGCTTCTTCTGACTCCCAAATCTACGGTGTCTTAAAAACGACTTTAAATGGAATTACGAAATAAGGTTTATTCAACAAACCACGGATTACAGCAGATGCTACCATTATTAACAGGATGAAATGAATAAATCCTAATTGGCCCTTTCGATTCTTGCATTATTTTGGAAGAAATGTTTGGACTGATTAATTTTGTAAGGTGGTCTAGAAGGAAACGTGTAAATTAAAAGTCTATAAGTGAAGTAGAACACCAGACTGTTCATATTTGAATATTAAAAACATCTTTTCAATTCAGTATTTATGGGCTTATCAAATCTACACCCGGACCTCCACCTTGGATGTGGACATTCAAAGAAAATCACAAATATGTCAACTAATGTATCACTAGAAACCGGTAAGCTAACAGATGGCCATCGTACAAGTTTTAGGTCAAGTACACATGGGGTGATTTATAAAAATACAAATAAAACCACCTCCATACCAACTGGGATATACGAGAGATTCGCCAGAAAGATAACGATGTTTTAACGACGTCACATAATGCACCAATACTGCCCAAGCAGATGACATCTCATAAAGAATGAACAAAATTGCAAAGCTATTATTTCTCAAATTATCATGAGTTTAGTGTATATAAATGTGATGGCATTTCAAACCCTTCGAAAGGTGATATGAAACCGATTCTGATAACTAAAATATTTTGTTTATAAATACACAGGATAGGGGTTAATTAACAATCAAAGAAACCAGACTTTCAAATTGAGAACCCCCCGGAATGATATTAAGGACGGCATTTGTTCCCTCTTGAAAAGCCGAACATACCGCGGTGTGTGCAGCTGAAAATACAATGGCGTCTTATTTTGTTTACAAGCGACAGATCCCTTTATTTTTGTATCGCTGCATTTGTCATTAAAATAAAATCATGCGCGGGGTTTAGAGTGAGGCAATAGATTATACATTTAGCCTGACGGTAGTGAAGTAAGAGAAAGAACTCAAGAACAGATGACAAACAGGCACTGAAAATGTGTGAGATGTCATGGGACATCGTCTGCTTGTGCAAATCATGTCCATCCTGTGATGTCACACATCTCAGCAGCGTTCGGAGAGCTCCTCAGGCGCTATTCCGGGGCTGTATTTAAGCGTTTTGTAATTTATAATACTCATTTCTTCGAATGTTTCCGAGCATTGAAGTTTGATAACCTTGTCGAATCAAACTTTCAACTTTGCAATAATGAAAATATATATTTTTTTTAAATCAATGAATATCTACTTTAAGCAGATAACGAATTTCAAAAACGGTTAATCATCCGCAAAATGAAAGAGGAACAAAATCGGACGCAGAGATTTTCGAGACAGTACTAGATAATTCAATGGCCATGAAGACAAATCACTTATTCCAGTGTGAGAACATTATGTGGACTATAACGTAATCCAAAGACGATTTCTGCAGGATATACAATAGGGTGTTAAGATTGTTGCTCGCGTCCTGATTTCTCGAAAGTCTTTACAATCTTGTCAACCCCCCCCCCCCATCCAACTTCAAATTAATTAATATTCGCCTACCGTAGAATTAGAATACGTGTAAACATCCCTGTAGGATAGCCAGGTGTCGGTATCCAAACGGAATGATATTGTATACGAAGTCGTACTGTTATCCAAGGAATGGTCATGACTCTGGGTGACAACCCCGGTGACCAAGTGCAAGGATTCCAAATGGATCTGAATCCAAGGGCTGGTGTAGTCGTTTGCAGCCGGTATCCAGGTCGCGTCGGAGTGTAGGCGCCCGGCTGTGCTGTCACAATCAAGCGATGCATCACAACTTGATTTAGTAATGGCCGAATCGGGAATAATGCCGGAACTAATCCCCAGAGGCTCCCCTTCAGGTCCGCATACAGGAGCTGTACGCACATTGTTTGGAGAATAATATCATGCCAAATATTTCTTTACATTTTGTTTAACACCAATAAACAAGGTACTGTTTGTAATTGGACAGAATGCACGAATGAATTCTACAATTTAAAGTGATATACGGAAGTTGAGGGGCTCACCAAGATATGCAAATATATTTGTTAAGTTATATATTGATCGTAAATCGACTGAACTTTAACAAAGTATATATTGCAACTTCGACAGTTAAAAAAACTGAAAAGACTGTAGAGCTGCTAGATGCAGTGAAAATGGGCTTGTTCGATATTAAAGCAATACTCAATCAGGAAACCTGAAACGAATTAACAAAACGAGTTTTGAAAAGTGAGAGAAATCTTTCCCTAAATGGATAGGATCCGGATTATAAAAAAAAAAAGATTGGAAAAAGCAAAAGAAGATGATGAAGAATGATGATGATGATGATGATGATGAAGATGATGATGAAGGAAAAGAGGAAGAAGAAATAGGTGGAGGAGGAGGAGGAGGCTTGATTCGGACAGCAAGTGACACAATCCGAATATAACGCCTCGTGTGCATAAGCTATGAAGCATAATACTCACATGTACAGCAAACCACTGCAATGATCATATCACTGCTTACACCATCCCTTGGTCTGGATTCGTACCAGCATTCTGATATGTTCCTCGCATCCTGATCACACCGTATATCACCGTACTCTAGACTGGCGTTGGAATCAGTAGTGTTGTACACATTGCCGCTCAATGTAGCATAGGCTCCCCGACTATACCCAAGGTGCTGGCAGACCAGATGGGACGTATTCATGGACCAGGCCTTATTTGTAAACAGTTTAACTTGGGAAGGAGAACCATGGCTGGTGAAGCCCACTCTCCCTTCGCTGGTGCCATGATCAGATCCATGGAAACTTACAGATCGGATCATAGAAACTGAATTAAAGAAAATAAGTTATAGCGTTATAAAGAAGAAATCGAAGTGTACTACATAATGGTTTCAATATCGAAGAGCATGATTTTTAAAGGCAATGAATCACATGTGATCTGCAGTTCTTCTTCTCGGTTAAACATAAACTACCCAATTTTACTTTCTTGGTTATACTCGGGTAATAATCGGGGCATCGCCAGGAGCGTCACAACGTGACGAACATGTGCGCTATATAAGAATCCACCATTATTATTATTATTATACTACCCTATATACCGGTATGGCACACTATTGTAATTGTTCTGGATGGGTGCATGTATTTGGGTATTTATATATCAATGATAACAGTGACAATTGTGGGCTGGAAAATCTTACTTCAGTATGCGGGCTGGAAAATCAGTTACCAGAAGTATTTATTATCCAGGCGAACGCCCCCTCCAAACACCACCTTTAAAATATCAATTCTGTCTGAAAACTAAGATTTAATAAGAGCATCCTTTTGGCTTGCCGGCAGGTTTCGTAGGACGCCCCCCCCCCCCACACACACACACACACTCACACCTACTAGCTCACGCATAGAAGCCTATGCCCCTGCATGGAAAGTTCCTGATTCATGGAATAAAAAGGAAGTGAACTTACATATTTCGCAACTGTTGCCGATATATCCGTCTGGACAGGAACAGGTAAATCCTTCAAAGGTTTCATGGCATGACCCTCCATTGAAGCAAGGATTGCAGAGACATGCTGTGGGAGAATGGATATGGGTGTGATAAAATGTATCTTGCACAAGTTGCGTTATTACCTGCGCTAATAAAGCTAACTTTTCGTTACATGCTCCTCCTCTGAGGCACGGATGTCAGAAACATGCTGTGGGTAAAAGGGATATGCCTGTTCCACATAGGGCATAAACTCGGTAGCGTCATTTCGTGCGCCAATGAGCCTGTAAAATCCTACACATCCCGAGCCGTTACTTCAATTGTCTTTATTACCTGCACTAATGAAGCCTAAAAAGGTTTCGTTCCTCCGTTATATTTGTGGGAGAAGGGATATTATTTTGAAATAATACCTGCTGCACACAAGACTTCATTCGGCTTGCGTTATTCCATCCGCTGTTGAAGCCTCTCAAGGAGTTTAGTCTATACGCCAGAAATTTATCGCAGTACTAGTGTGTGAATTGTTGATTTAGCAATTATTGTTTGTACCATTGACCATCACATTGCGCGTCACGGACCCCACAAGTCACTGACACAGCTCTACGTGACACAGCTCTACGTGAGGCCTCATTATAATAGGCTTGATTCGCAGAGGTCGTAACGCAATCTATGCCTTTGATGATTATGATGATGATGATGATGACGATGACGCTGATGATGATGAATAATATCGAACTGAAATGGTATTTATTTCTAAACATCCACAAGGTAGCCAAAGGGCTGAATTACATGAAGTTTACAAAGTAAAATATCAACAAATAAAACGTCTTACAAATCCATACATTTATCATCGTCATACAGTATATGAATAAGGATGACGCTGATGATGATGATGATGATGATGATGGTGATGATGATGGTACTGATGATGATAATGTTGACAATAATGATGATGTTGACAATGATAATGACGAAAATGATTGTAAATAACGAGATGATAACGAAGTTGACAATGATAACGATGAAAATGATGATGGATAATGAGATTGTGATGATGATGATGATGTTGGCAATGATAAGGACGGTAATAATAATGAATAATGAGATAATGATGATGGTGGTGGTGACGATAATATTATGAATATGGAGATAATCTGAAAACGATCTGTGGTGTAAGTTGTATTTTAAAGGTACATCAGCCATCATGGTCATCTTCTAATATCGATAGCTTCCTACCTGGTTCTCTGCAAACGTGATGGTAGACGGTCCTCTTATCTAAGAGGCTGAACAGAGTCTGTAGTTCTTTCGGAGCCTCTTTCAGTACGTACTCTATCTCATCGCCATCCTCAGAGATCCGGGTTGGGCATTTTATGTTTGTCGGGCAAGGCTGTTGAACGTCTGTAACGCGTGTAATGTGAACATCGATAACACTATCATATTAAAATGAATTAATTAAATTAAGTATTATGATAATAATCAAAAATTATTATTATTATAGAACTAATAATGATAATGATGTTGGTAATTAGGATAATATTAATCATTATTTTATTTTCATTAATATAATAATAATGTTCATAATCATTTTTATAATTATGATCATGTCAAAAATAATAACATTTACAATTATAGTAGTGATAATAATAATAATTTAAATAATTAAAAACAAATATGCAGTATATCTTAATTTAAATCCCATCTGTATTAGTTTACAGGAGGGATTCGAACACCTTGCAAGGTCACAGCTCTCAATTAACATACGAAAAAGAGGATCATGGGGGACCAATGATCACCGATTAGGCATTGTATGCTATATAGTAGCTATAGGTAGTGCAGTGGGGCTTTAAAGCTATTCCTGAATCATGGTAATAGAGTCGATATAGTCAGGTGTTTTAAACACTTGTCTGGAGATGCGAAGGTCGTGGGTTCGATCCGCAGCATGGCTCTTGGGTCATTTAATTAGCAGGAAATGTCATCTGCATATACATTGCTTCCCGTCATCAAGGTGTTGAATGGGTACCCGGTAGGATGCGAAATGCATCGGTGAGGGTCTGTAAAATGGCGGTTGGCTGGTGTAAAAGCTCACCAGGGAGTGTGGTATGTGCATACATTTTGAGCGGGAAAGCCCGAGTATGATGATCGGCTGTATAATATTTCTGTAATTTGGCGCTCAGAGACCTCTAAACTCAGACTATTATCATGATATAAGTAGTCACGTTGGTAGTAATAATGATTTCTATTAATTTTGTTTTATTGCACTACATACAAAGCATATTCCTGAGACAAACCATAACAAATTTTCGTTGTCAAATGATAATCAATTTAATAGTTCTACAACTGCAGCTTGGAACATTTATGAACAAAATATTCATCAGCACAATCGTATGAATTAATGATTAGTTTTTGTCGGCCCTTTTACAATTCGACTTATTACGATATTAAAGATAAACTTGAGTTCTGGTAATGCGATTGCATTGTGAAAGAAAAGGTGTGGAATGGATCAGAAAAGATGATCATATAGCATGTAAGTAATGGTGTGTAATGCAAGGTTCTGGAGTCATCAAAATCATCATAAATTTGGCAGAGTCTGGTAAAGTAACAATCACACAGAAAGATGTATATGGGACAACACACATGGTGTCGGGGCTAAACCTACTACCCTGATTTCCTTATCTTTCTATGCTCATTACTCAGCCAGTATACATTTTCTTCCAAAATTGTTTGGCACATTTATTTGTAATCTTGAACATTCAGTGTAAGTTTCGTTAGATTCTGTGAGAATTAATTTTCTTTTTTACCAGAACTCAAATTTATCTTTAAATGCCCATTTGCAGGCCAATTAATCAATCATTTTAAGTGACATAGAATTGTATGCATCCTTCTTTTCTGTGGTAAATTTGTGATCCGGAAGCGATGTGATCAAAAAGTTACTTTCAAGGATGAATTATTTGGCAAGGTCAAGTGATGAAGTTTCTACATCCGATTAATATTAGTTTACCATTGCCTCAAGCATGTCAAGTAGACAAAAGATTAATTCAAATTGAATAATCCCTTGGTTATTCATGGTAGTTGACTCGAAGCACTTGCCATCTTATATTATTGAAAATGTTCATATGGATATTTCAAATTTGAAAAGGAGTCTACTTTGAGTAATTCGGAATACATAATGGATGATTAATTATAACTAAAGCGAATAAAATAGCGTGTTTTAAAGTTCACAATATGGAAGAACTCTAACGCTCGATTGCGGTGCTCCCTTGAAATAATTCAGAAAGCCTAAAGAATTAAAATGTCAACTACTCGATCGCCTTGCTCTCCCCACTTTTACAATTACTATTCTATCATTATTCTACCATCCCACGTCATTGCATGATACATCATGTTAACATTAACGATTCACTTAATTAAAAACTAGAAATAATCTGGTTAGAATTGTTTAGCTTATAAGTTTGCGAAATGGAAAAAAACATTATTTTTTTTTCCCGGGCCTCTTATTCGTAGATATGTCACTTATAGTACGTCATGTATAAATACAATGAAGAATCCTGGCCAGATCCATGATTTATAATTTCCAACTGTTAATTGATAAAATTCGTGAATTTCGGAAGTCCTACTTTCATATTCCAACCAACGTTTGAATAAATCAAAGATATTGGCCTAAGGGTGAGGGTTACTATTGAGTGTTCAAGTTGGTTTTCGGTTAGGTTTAGGTTTAGTTAGGGTTACGATTAGTGTTAAGCTTAGGTCCGGGGTTGAAGTCAGGAAATATCTTAGCGTATAAAATTACTAATGAGAGCAAAAATGTCTCGGGTGTAACATTTGCTTATTTCCACTCCAAGCTTCCATTTACGTGAGGACATTTTCATGATTATCATCATCATCATCATGATACGAGGAGAGGTAGATCCTGTAATCCTCGGTCACTTCTTCAGGGTTGGTTATGTTCTATATACATGCACTATGTGTTTTATTTATTGTCTTTAAACATAAAGAGGTGATCATCGAACTAATTATCGCTACCGAATCCAAGACCGTTTATTATTTTTAATATTTTCATTCTCATCAACGGTTTCCTATTGTGACGATATTCTTTTATTGTATTACTAGCATCAGAGCGAAAAGGATTGTCCCTCCGTACCCGTGATTTTTTTTAATCATAAAAGATACTAATGGCTATAATTTAATCACCAAACAGCATCCATTCTCCTCCCTCTCTCTCTCTCTCTCTCTCCATCTCTCTCTCTCTCTTTTGAAAAGGGGTGGGGTTAAGGAGTTACGTTTGTGATACTGTGTGTGGTGTTTTTCTCTAGCGCTCTCTCTCTCTCTCTCTCTTTCTCCCTCTCGCTCTCACTCTTTTTCTCTCTCTCTCTTTCTCTCTCTTGCACTAAGACTTTCTCTCTCTCTCTCTTTCTCTCATTTCTCACCCCCCCCCCCCCCCCACTACTCATTGCTCTTGTCAAATAAACACTTACCTATATTGGCTCCTGTACTGAACCGTACAGAAGAAAGGAAAGGCACAACCAGATCTTGTATTAAAGAAAGAAAATAGTCACAAAATCAAGTTAAGGGGCTATTAGGGTGATTAAAGTTCTTTAAACAAAATCAATTAAGTAACAAATTCAATATGAATCAAAACAAGGGGGATACACCCTTAAGACTTTGTGGAATAATTTAGGGCTAATACTGCGAACGTAAAATGTATACATGTAGATGTGAAGTCAGAATTTCAAGCCGATATTTATTAAAATGTGTGCTAATACAGTAGAGACCCATTCATGGAATTGTGTTCCAAAATTGAACAAACTCAATGTTCGTTTTATGTAATCCATGGTAACCACATCGAAAGCTTACATGAAGTCTACTATCATAAAAGCTCCCTGAAAGTGTGTTCCATTCATTTAATCTATCATATATTAAAGTAACCTTATATTAAAACCACTTTATCTATTTTGTAAATATCCAACCTGGTTATCATTCACAATATTTGATAAAGCGACTTGCCAAGACTGCAGCGGCTGTTTTGTAGTCGCAGTTTAACAATGTCACTGGCCGCCATTTCTTCAAAATCTCAGGACAGCCTTTTTAACTAACAAAGTTATCAGCCCTTTTCTTTGCGAAACAGATAAATGCTTTACATATGAATAATTTAGGGCATCGACTAAAATCTGATCTATTTCGTTCCAAAAAGTTTTATAGAATTCGATTTTGGAGTCCATCTATAACAGGTGATTTATTGTTTTTCAAACTGAAAACTATTTTTCAAATTTCCTATTTGTCATTAATCCTTCACAACTTTCTGTATCTTTATCTTTAAGTTTAGGATAGGACATTCATCATAACACAAAATTCATCAATACTTTCTAAACTAATTTCTTTTTCCTTGTCTAAGCCGCTAAATATTATCTATTGACCTCACTTATTATTTCTTGTTGATTTCTTATCAACCTATTCTTACCGTCCTGTGACTTCAATTGTGTTAAGACTTTTTTCTCACCATTTCGTTTTTCTAGTGACATGGAATATCTTGTGTTCTTTTCACCTTCGTCCATCCACCTAACTCGAGTTCTTATACCAGCTCATTTGCATACTTTTGGGTTTTGTTTTTATATTTGTCCTTTAACTAACTCATATACCTCTAAAGTTTGTTGATCTCCTTCTACTAATTTCAAATCCAAATCTTGTTATATTTTTTCTAAATTTGAAGAATTAATTTTATTTTTTACTTTTTAGCAGCAAATTTTGTGAAAATTCTTTGCCCTTATTTTTAAAAATCTATTTCACACTTCAGAAAAAACAAATCTTCATCGCTTACACATTTTAAAATAATATTCTAAATATCGTCTCGGAATGATCCATCCTCTAAAGAGAAACATTTATTTTCCAATAATCAGGACCTTTTACACCTTTCCCCATTCTTAATATCAGCGATATAGCACTGTGGTCATTTATTAACATTGGACGCAGGGGCGTACGCAGGGGGGGTGTTTTGGGGGTTCAAACCCCCCCCCTTTGGTATTTTTATGTATGTAAACCCCCCTAAAAAAACCTAAAACCCCCCCCTTTGGTTTGATTTTTTTTTTTTTTTTTTTATTATAAAAAAAAAAAAAAAAAAAAAAAAAAAAATTATACCCACGGCTAACCTAAATAAGGTGACCTAACCCCCCCCCCCCTCAACGACGAAAAATGTCAATTTTTAAATTTTGAGACCAAAAAAAAAAAAAAAGTGTCCGCTTACCCCCCCCCCCCCCCCCCCCCCCCCCCCCCCCCCCCCCCCCACTGAGCGACTTTTTTACCGGCTGAGTCGTTGCGATTTTTTTTTACCTCCCAAAAAAAAAAAAAAAAGTGTCCGCTTACCCCCCCCCCCCCCCCCCCACTGAGCGACTTTTTTACCGGCTGAGTCGTTGCGATTTTTTTTGGCCTCCAAAAAAAAAAAAAAAATGTCCGCTTACCCCCCCCCCCCCCCCCCCCCCCCCCCCCACTGAGCGACTTTTTACCGGCTGAGTCGTTGCGATTTTTTTTGACCTCCAAAAAAAAAAAAAAAAAATGTCCGCTTACCCCCCCCCCCCCCCCCCCCCACTGAGCGACTTTTTTACCGGCTGAGTCGTTGCGATTTTTTTTGACCTCCAAAAAAAAAAAAAAAAGTGTCCGCTTACCCCCCCCCCCCCCCCCCCCCCCCCCCCCCCCCCCCCCCCACTGAGCGACTTTTCGGCCGGCGCGATTTTCAAATTTTCGGGAGCAAAATATTTTAAAACCCCCCCCTTGAAAAAATCCTGCGTACGCCCCTGATTGGACGTATATCAGAAGACACTACCAGTGGTAAAGATTCATTTCAATTTCGAAGCTATT
>JAVYIG010009272.1:0-79988 GCA_035222895.1 Strongylocentrotus droebachiensis | reverse complement strand
TGAGGTATAACATACCTTTTAGATTCAATGGCGATTTAATGAATTCATTGTGAGCATGCTGTAAATATATTCTTACTTGACCAACTATACCTGCATGTATCATAATGCAAATGCATTTTTCTGAAATATTCAAAATGAAGAGCACTGTTTATGTACTGTTAAGCCAGGATGTGAAAATAATTGCACAGGAAATGACAAAAATGGTTGATGATACTTTTTTTTGTTGGTAACATGCATTACAAAGACATTAATGTATGGAAATTAATAAGTATAATGTCCGTGCATGTCAGTTGAAGGAGTGTTCTAAAATTCCCTTTTTTAGGAAACTTGCAACTTTAATTTAAGACTACAACAAATTTAAAGCGTTTTTGCTGCTTTTTCTCATCAATTGATGGTACCTAGTAACATGCTATTAAAGTAAATCAATGCGGTTGTAGTGAAGAGAAAAGAATTGCACTAACTCGTACATGGATCCTGACAAGATTCAGATAGTTAGACAGTGAAATTATTATGACTTACATTTTGATTTTCAAATGACAGTGTTTCTCCCTTTTACTTTTTAATGTTTGATGAAATTAATAACAAGCGTACTGAACTGAAATATTGCCAATAAAAAGCATTGTTTATGTGCTACAGTATAAAGCAACATTCCTTTTGAAGGAAAGGATAAATGATCCAATATAATGCCTAACTATCTGATTCTTAGCTTCCTTCACCTTCACCTTCACCTATCCCACAGTCTGGCTGACCCTTGGGGCACCACTGAAGATTTATACATCCAGCTTCCTCCACTCCTTGTGGTTCTTGGCTTTACGAAGTATGATGTTTCAGTCAAGGTCACTTGTTAATGTTGTCTTCCCATCGTTTCCTCTGCCTGCCTTTTCGTCTCCCTCCTTGTACTGTTCCATGTAGAATAGTCTTGGCCAGTCCAAATGATCATGTGACATACCCATACCAGTTTACTTTGCATCTTTTCACTGAAGTCAGGAGGTCTTCATACGGCCCTATGGTGTTTCAAATTCTGATTTTCACTACCTCATTGGTTATGTGATCTCTATACCAGATACTGAGGAGTTTGCGGAAACATTTCATCTCCAGTGCCTGTATCCTTCTTTTAATGTCTGCTGTCATGGTCCATGTTTCACATGCATACACAAATATGGACATATGGACAAGATCCTATAACCGATTTTGAATGGGTGGTATTCGTTTTCGACTGAAACGCTGCACATGTGTGTTACTTCAAGCCTGCATAGAAAAAGAAGAAAATGATAGCGTGAATGGTAAAAATACAACAATCGCGTAAACAAATCAAATTGATTCTCTCACGGTTTTTACAAAAGGTCTCTAATAAAAAATTTACAATTAAAGTGGGATAGACTTCTTTTTAAATTCATGTATGCTCCAAAGCCTTTCTTTTAGGAATGAATGAATGCATCTTATTAAGAACACAAACTGATTATTATCGAACATGTCATTATCAAGTCTCTAGATATCATATATTCTTCATATACTGTACATTTATCTATAGAGAAAATGATTGGAAATTCAATTTCAAATATATATCTAAAGGCTATCATCTACATACGTGGAAAAGGTTCTCTCATACTGTAACCACTTTGACATATAATCTATTAAGAGGTAATGACCACATCATCTTGAAAAGCCTTGTGAGGCATTTTTTCTATCTACACATATAAGTTATTAAAAAAAACATGAATGGT
The DNA here is from genome assembly GCA_035222895.1 of Strongylocentrotus droebachiensis. NCBI lineage: Eukaryota > Metazoa > Echinodermata > Echinoidea > Camarodonta > Strongylocentrotidae > Strongylocentrotus > Strongylocentrotus droebachiensis. The sequence continues at coordinate 78,264 of JAVYIG010009272.1, read as the reverse complement.
GCCACTTGTTGATTTCCCCTTTCTGTAAAGGAGGTTTAATTGAAAATTATATAGGTTAATAGAACCATGATCATAGATTTCATCATTTGCAGGATATCTTCCTGAATATGATAAAGTTTATGGCTGAGTGTATATTACATGTAGGTACATAATAATTACAATACTGTTTCATCAGGGTTAGCATTAAAACAGTTATAAAATCAAATCATGAAACCATGAAAATATGAACTTGCAAAGATACTTCAATGCATTACAATTAATCTATAACTATATTTAATTATATTGCGAAAGTGTATTGGAAAAAGAGGGAATGTTCACTACACACACTGACAAAACTTGGTTATCAAAGGGGAAGTCTACCTTGATATAATGATGGTTCTGAGAAAAGCAGAAAAACTATACAGACAAAAAACTGAATGACCAAAACAACATGTCTGCAACTACCTAAAGAGAAAGGAAAAAAAATCAACAACAGGCAATTTCGGAAAGAGTTCCATACATATAACCCCACTAAAGTCGATGTACAGCTGTATAGCCTACCCTCACCCTCATCCTAATCCTAACCCAGCATACCCATATTTTTTCCTTCAATTTTAGTGGTGGTTACATGTACATATGGAACTATTGTCGCAATTTTGATGGCCTTGCAGGGTACATCTTCTGAAACTTGCAAACATTACAAAGATGTATAATTTACAAAGATGTATTATATAGAATCAGAACATGATTTTCTATGGGATGTACAACAAAAGGTTATTGAAATTGCCAGAGTTGATTTGAAAGTTGTTTGGAATGGTGTTAAATGCAAATTAGCATCTTGTGAATGGTTGTAGACTTTATTTATTGACATTCCTCTTGCAATTTCTTTTTAAGGCTACAAACATTACTGTTATGATAATTGTAGATCTATCACATAAAAGATGACAAGTGACATTTGAAATTAGATTTGGCTTCCTACATAATTAATCATAAAATGTCTCAAATTTTATTTGCTTTGTGTTTCTGCTACGTGTATACATGGTGATGGTCTTTCTCTTGCTCCCTTATTACTCTGCAAGGAAAGACCCAGTATTTAACAGCTCATTGCAAAAACTATATTGTGTCTTGAGTGAAGCCTAAACTGGTTTCCTGCTGCTTAGCCTTGGCTGCATTCTCCTTATAGTCTTCTAGCTCAGATCCTCTCTTCCACACTTCATTTCATTATCGCAATTTGTTCTTATATCTTATGGGTTACCGGTACATATCCCTAATCTATGTGAATCATGCATTATGTTGCTGACTGAAGAAAGCAATTTCTAAATTTGCAACTTAAAAGATCGAAGCATACGTCAAAGGGCTGGCTCAAAGAATACATAGAAGCCAGAAAAACAGGAAGGGGGTGGGGGGGGGGGGGGGGATTGGACTCAAATTCATAAGATTTCACAAGAGGACTTTATGAAAGCAGGTCATTTTATACAATAAATAAATATAGTTGTACTTTGAATCATCTTCACATGAAAAGGACTTACAGGTAAGTAAATGTTTTTAAGATATTGTTACATGTACCTGCTACTGGCTTTACTGCTACCTGGAGCTAACCCTCGTTGCTGAGAAATAGCCTTGACGTATACTGTTTGGTTGAACGGAAATTCCATTTCAGCTGTATACTACTGCAAATGTCTGTCAGTTTGCTCCAAAGAAGACTGTAGTTTGGGTAAGAGCAATAGTTACAATTAAGTATAAGTATACACATGTAAAGTTGCATTTATACAGAACTATTACAGTGACATAATAACAATATTGCAACTTCCTGCGATCAAAAAGGGGAAGAGAGAGGTAGCTAGAGTGATTGAAAGTAAAAAAGGGGAAAAAAGAGGGGAAAAGAGGGATAAAAGGTAGAAGAGAGAGAGAGAGAGAGAGAGGATATAATTGAATCAGGAGCTGCCAAGACATATACATTTCTACTCATATGAATCTGCATAACAATATACAATACAAAAACTAGATGTAGGTATTGTTAATACATGTTCATGTAGATCTGCTGAAATGGATGATATAAAATCAATGTTTGGTAGTTGTTGTTTAACTTAAAATAAATATTTGAAGAGCTGCATGAATAAGTATATTATTTTCTTTCAAATCAATGATGGTATTGTTTCCAAGAAATAAGAGTGACTTAAATTGAAAGTTTGTTGTAAAATGTAGAAGCCACAGTATTCTTGTGCACTGTGCCTGCCCCTCTCGATATGACACGTTTACACCACATAAATGAATACAGTCACAGGTCTTGTACCGTATACGGGCACTTTAATCATGCTTCCTTTATTGCCATCATTCCTTGAAGAAAGTTTACAGGCTTACAATCTTACTCTCGAATATCGAATAAGCCGTTAACTTGATAGATGACGCCGATTTAGCTGATTTAGCCATCAACTTGGAAGTACAAAGTCGCTTTACATGTTGCCGTAAGAACTATCAAACAAAGCCAAAGAAAAGTATATCAATTGATGCCATGTTAACCTTTCAACTTTGGTATTTAAGTGTCTAACTTGACCTTAACATTCTGGCCCAAACCATGCAAATGTGCGGAAATAACATCGCACGCTTAATAATAAATGACAAGCAATTAACTATTGCAAGCAAGTACTCATCTTAGACCCCTGTTACACATGCGTCGGCTTTTAAAGCGGGCCCCGGAGGCGGCCTCACACCTGCAATTTGAAGCCGCCTCGAGATCATCAAACCCCCGTTACAAATGATCTCGGGCCCGCAATTTTGCGTCTACACATAGGCCGGCCTCACGTCGCCTTTTCACGAGCTGACATTGGGGCGGACTCCAGAAAGACAGAAAGAGAAAGTGATAGAATGATAAAAACTAAGAATAACATAAGAGATGGTGATAGAAGGAAGAAACAAAGAATAACATGAGGAAAGAGAGAAAGAGAGAGTGATAGAATGAATACAACAAAGAATAACATAAGGAAAGACAGAAAGAGAAAGTGTGATAAAAACAAAGGATAACATAGGAGAAGATGAAAGAAGGAAGAAACAAAGAATAACATAAGGAAAGACAGAAAGAGAAGGTTATAGAAGGAAGAAACAAAGGATAACATAAGGAAAGACAGAAAGAGAGGATTTTAGAAGGAAGAAACAAAGAATAACATAAGGAAAGACAGAAAGAGAAAGCGATATAATGATAAAAACAAAGAATAGTATAAGGAAAAACAGAAAGAGAAAGTCGATAGAATGATTAAAACAAAGAATAACATAAGAGAAGGTGAAAGAAGGAAGAATCAAAGAATAACATAAGGAAAGATAGAAAGAGAAAATGATAGAATGATAGAAACAAAGAATAACTTAAGAGAAGGTGATAGAAGGAAGAAACAAAGAATAACATGAGGAAAGAGAGAAAGAGAGAGTGATAGAATGATAAAAACAAAGAATAACATAAGAGAAGATGAAAGAAGGAAGAATCAAATAATAACATAAGGAAAGACAGAAAGAGAAAGCGATAGAATGATAAAAACAAAGAATAACATAAGGAAAGACAGAAAAAGAAAAGGATCAATGATAAAAACATTTCACATAAGAAAAGACAGAAAGAGAAAGTGATAGAATGATAAAATCAAAGAATAACATAAGGAAAGACAGAAAGACGGAGTGATAGAATGATAAAAACAAAGAATAACATAAGGAAAGAGAGAAAGAGAGAGTGATAGAATGATAAAAACAAAGAATAACATAAAAGAAGGTGGCAAGCGCGCCCGATGAATTATGTTGATAATGATGACAGGTTACGTCACTTCCGCTTATAAGCCGGCCCCGAGTCCACTTTGGTGTTACACATAGGCCTACTGATTGCGGGACTGAGGCCGGCCTCAAACCACATCCAGAGGTGGACTGAGTCCACCTGGCCTCAGTCCCGCTTTTCGAAAAAAGTTGGTGTTACACATACGTCGAGCCGACTCCGGGGCCGGCCTCAGTCCACTTTCAGACGCATGTGTAACAGGGGTCTTTTAGAAAGCACAGTGCTTACTAAACAAATATCTTGTTATCATTATGAGCTAGCATTCTTGTTTTTAAAAGCATAAACTACTAAATAAATACATCATACATGTATCATAACCAACCACAATGTAATAATACGTACCTAACTTCATGCTCTTATTATTAAACACGTTTGTGTGAGCAACAAGATTGGAGATTAAATATAAACATATCTTATCTTGTGACTATGTATTCTTTGAAAGTGAGTGCGAATGTACTTCACCCTCTAACAACAGTTAGGCCTAGATCTACAGTTCTGAATAATGCTATACCGTACCGGTACCGTATTATATTTATAACATGGGCAATGGCATGCAACATTATATCATCAAATAATCTGTGGTATTTATAGTTAAATGACGAAACCTATGTCACAAACACTGATACTACAATCCAATCAAATAACACATGTTTAATTGCTTACCACTGTGCAGACCAAATAATATGGGCAGACCAAGTAGTTTAACTTTACGATAAAAACAGGCTAACTTTGCCGTGGTTTTACATCGTGATCGAAGTACAATAATGTGCTTCTCAAAAATGGGTTGCTATGATATGAGAGTATGGAACGCTACATATGCAGGCGTATGAAGTATGGAGTACCGACAGTTACATGCACTGATGCATGCAACATATACGTCTAGCAAAAAACAATCCTAACTTAAGTTTGTGGGGTAGTATTGTTCCTTGTACACAAATGGTATTTAGATAATACTAACACAGCACTGCCAACAAAATGAATGGATGAGTACCGTTTAAAATGTATCCAATAAAAATATTGTTGCATATTCTTTTTAGACAGTAGACACCCTGTAGATAAAACAAAAATCCTAAGATTTTACTGCAAGTTATAATTATTATTTCATTTGGCATTGCAACGATGGAAACAATAAATTACTGCTAAAATGTATGGACAGTCAGATTTTATGCAAATTTAGTCTCAAAGTTACTATTCAGTGCATATAATAAAAAAAATGTACCAGTTCCAACTTTGGTAACTTCTAATTATAAAGTTGATGTGCACTGTAAAACTTACAGGTTGCAATCCACAGCAGTCATTAATTTTGCACAGAGGGGGGGGGGGGGGGGGGGGGGGGGGGGGGGGGGGGGGGGGGGGGGGAACAAATTTCCACACCCAACCCTCTTTTAAAGACTAAAACCATAGACCGCTAAAACCAAGGAACGGCTCTACGTAATATACACTGTATACAATATATACCAAACTGAATGGAAATCATACCAGAGTTGAAGAATAAATTTGTATATGGACTGATGTGCATAAGAATAACTTTGACATAGACACTCAAACAAAAATCCAATAACTTTTAAAAGGAAGACTGGCCAACTTTTAATGCTACATGTAGTATATACATGTAGGAGATTGCATATACTGTAGGGATAAGGGGTAATCTTTTGGAAATTGGATCAAAATAGAAAAAAAGATTCATTCAAAGGAGAACAATTATGCAATTAATATCTTTGTACAGGAAATACATAAAATATATCAATAAAAAACAACTACAAACAAACAAAAATAAAGGATAATGAGATGATTATTGTTGGAGAAAAACATTATCTTTTATGCAAATTATACTTTAGTTTCATTTATTTCTATACAAATTCAGAAAAATTGCAAAATATTATGGTAATGGAAGATAACTGACCATGGTTAGTTAAATCTTGGGTAATCAATAGTATTCAATGGTTTTGGATCCTCAGAGAAACATGTATTTTAACTCAAATTATATTAATTAATTAAGCTTTACCTAATCTATAGAACATAATGGAAATTGAATAGAAAATCTGTATTTTCCACTCAATAATATGACTCTTCTGAAAATATGTGCACATGTACATGTAATGTACAATACATGTAGGGTCTTATCATCTTAAAGATTTGTAATAAATAGTTTTTAAAATGGCATAAGAATACGAAGAGGGAGAAAGTGCAACATGGATGCTTCACATTATACACTGTCACTCATATAGTTGGAATATTTTTGTTTTACCCCACTTTATGGAATTATTTTTAAAATAATTTAAAAATAATAGATCTAGATAATAGTATCCATTCTCCGATTTTATTGAATAATAATTTGACAATGTGTGTTTTGCGTGACTGCTAAAGCATGTGTATGCTACTATGCTTATCAAATAGGGGACCTACGCCCTTAAGTCATAAATGACAGTAACGAGGATTAATGCCCCACAAAAGGGCACTAATATAGCACATCGACACGGTTTTGATCCTGGGGCCTCACAGTTACGAGGCCATTGCTTTGTCACTGGACCATGACTGTACGAAGCGGGGGCTAGGATAGGGGGCAGTTTCCATAAACAAAATAAAAAACAGAAAATGAAATTTATTACATTTTACCCCGGTCCCCAACATAAACAAATCCTCTGGATGGCCATGCATTATGGCTCAAAAGCTGTTCAGTTTTCTATTAGAGGGATACCAGATGGATATTTAAAAAGGGGTGATGATGTTAATGCGGAGGTGATAGAGAAGGGCAGATTAGAAAATAATTCTGAATTCTGAACCTTGCAATTTTCCTTCTACATACCAAAGTAATTTACATTTAATTTATTTACTGACAAATAATTGCAGTCACTTTTGCAATCAATAATAGTCACTCTTTCCAGTTTATTATTCTCATACATGTATGATCTCCTTTTCTCTCTCTTTAAATCTCTCTCTCTCTCTCTCTGTCTCTTTCTTTCTTTGCAGCTGCAAGTTCCAGGTACTGTTTTGTTTTAAGTTTTTGCAATGTTAAGCACCTAACAGGAATACAGGTACATGGGTGTCATTGGAAATAGGGTATAAAGGAGGGTACTTTTGACAGACTTTGTTTCAAATTGGCATCCCAAATATCTAGCTACAGATACGGGGTAATAAAGTGGACATGTACATATATGTACAAGTAGCTGCACAAATCTAGAGTCTGCTTATCGTGTATTTTATAGAATGAAACAGGATAGTAACTTTGGAGCAAAATACTATAGAACATAAATCGGTTATACAAATAATAACACTTGGGATGAAGAACAGGAAATCTGAAAATTAATGAATCATCATTGATGAGAAAAATAAAAAATCACATCATTTTATTTATTAGGTCATTTCATTTTGATGACGAGTAGGTGATTAGAATTTCAAAATGTACCTACCCAGGAGAAATCTGCCCAGATAGAAAGCTTGTGACATATATTTACATTCAATATCATGCAGCACTTTACAGTTTTCTATTCTTCTGTTTTATTATTTGTTTAAATTTCTCCTTTTATTGAGATAACCCTATGTTAGTCTTTTTTTCCTTCTGTTTTCCTCTTTCTCTCATTTTCTATGTTATTCCTTTTTTATTGTCTACATCTTTTTCCTTCTTTTTTCTGTCCTCGCTTCATGTTCTCTTATTTTATCCTTCTTTTATCTTTTACTTATCTTCTATTCATATACTGTTTTTTATATTCTTCTTTCACTTTCCCCTATTTCTGTCTACATAGGATATGACTTTTCACTCAGTTTTTGTCTTCTTTCATTGGTTCTTCTCTCTTTCCCTGTGTGTGCCTTTATTTTTCTCATTTGTATCTAAACAGTTATCGTTGTTCTTCTTCCTTCACTCATTTTCTCTTTCACACCTTTTTCGCATGTATTCTTTATCTTAAATGTTATCATCCTCCATGTTTACAATCAACTATGTTTATCTTTATTTTCTCATTCACATCACCTCATGACTTCGAATGGTTGACATGTTTTACATAAAAATGTAAGAAAACAAAAATGACATAAACTCACTAATGCACAGAGAAGTTGCCCACTAATACCTTCTATTTTTGTATAAAGAAGAAGCATCCAAAGAACAGGAAATCATTAATAATTGGGGATGTGTCAATTTTGGTGGTGGCCTACCTCTTTGTTGAAGCGTACTTAAAAACACCCGAAATATGTCACAAATTAAAAAATATAAATCCTTTTCACGATTTAGAATCTTATTTCCATACAATTCCATAACTTGGATCTCTGTCACCTTGATCAAGTGAAATTTTGAGGCTTTTTTGGGGGCTGGTGATTATTTCCCTTGTCAAAACTCACACACAAGTTTGAGTATACTCACAGCAGTTGTACTCCACCATAGCTTTACAAAATGTACCTGTTGAAGAGGCTTCAATATGTCTTGTGTTCTAGTATTAATAGCAGGGATTGACCATTCATAGATATATACATGTACATGAGGAAAAAATTATTCAAAATTTAACTTCAACTCTGAAACACAAAATATGTACGTGTAGCATAAATTACAATACATGTATGAGTTGAAGAGTCCCTGAATTGAGTTTTTTTTTTAAATACAATGTAAGAGAAACAGAATGGCAAAAGTTTGAAATAAATCAGACCAATACTAAGAGTTATGAATGTTTGAAATATGAAATCACTAAATAAATGTGAATCTCAAATTGGCAATTTGGTACATTCATGTAGACATTGATAACTCTTCTGTTTGTTGTCTACTTCACCTCTGAAACATACATGTAGCATAAATTACATTACATGTGTGAGTTGAAGAGTCCCTGAATTGGGTTTTAAAAAAATACACTGTAAGAGAAAGAGAATGGCAAAAGTTTGAAATACGTGATGGAGAAATGTATGGATAATTTACTCTCCTGTTTGTTGTATACAAAACATAATCCTAAGTGCCTTCTTCCTTGTGGAAATTTTCGTTGTGGATATCAGTTTATTTATAGGTCCTCTAAAGATATAAAGAACCTTCTGAGTCATACATGTATGTTTTTTTTTTTGCCATTTACATTTTAGTCATTCTGTGTGTTGGAACAAATGGAAAAGTTGTCCGCCACTACATCCTATAGACGTTACTGATTCAGCCAACTTGAAGAGCCCATACCTACATGTTTTAATGATTACAAATTTACAACTTCAAAAATGTGTACATGTAACTTCGTCACTTTTAGTCTGATTTAAATTTAAATCGAATTGTCCCCATTGTGCTTCTTATATTTGTTCAGCCTTCCACTGGTAGTTTGCTAATACTAGAGAATAAGGTGGATTTCCCTTTAACATTAGGTATATTAAATCTTCTGTGAGAAGAGAGATTATGGTGTCTGTTTTTCACTATTGCAGCAGTGCAGTGGCAGATCCAGATTGGGGGGGGGGGGGCCGCGGGACCCCCTCACTTGGCCCCATAAACAGGTAAATTTAACCTTTTTTTAGATTTAAAAAAGACGCCCCCCCCCCCCCCCCCCTGGAGAAAGGGGGGAGCAAGGGGGGGGGGTGGTGGGTGTTAACTCGTTGCTCAACATTTTTTCACGAATTGGGCCCCCTTTCAGCCGGCCCCTTCCCTTTCTGCAGACTGGATCCGTCCCTGCAGCAGTGAATTCCACTACAGTCACATATATAAGGTCCCAATAGTGTCAACAATTAATTTGGATAAACTTGCATAAATTTGCATAAACTTCCATAAATGTGAGTGCAACCAAGATGATCAATTACAGAACAGGGACAACCAACAGCTTGTTCGCTAGACTGGTTAGAATAGCCTTAGGGCTAGGTGATAACATGAAATATGATATGGATGTCACTTAGCCTTAATTGGCACCCATATCGAGAGTGACACACCAAATTGCCATCTCTTCAGTATCAAATATTTACATTTCTGTTAAAAGTTTGTATTATTTTAAAGTGATTTGTATGAGAAGAAAGAAGAGTTTATATTACTAGTCCTACAGTATAGGAATACTAATCATACTAGTATTACCAGCTACCACCAGTGGGTAAGGTTTTTTTAGTGTGGGTACTTCTAGTGGTTATTATGAACAAATTTGAATTTTTGTTTTATATCAATTATCAGTCTTGATAGGGGTACGGGTATCAATTAAGTGGCTCGGTAACATTGCCTCAGATTCTGAAGACAAAATCCTGGATCATTAGCTCATGCTGCAATCATGATTACAAACGTTTAGGTCAGTCAGGAATCCCATGACTTTACAAGCCGATTGCCTAGCTGTCTGATTATCAAAATATTTATGATTGGAAATCGAAATTTCATTTTTTGTTTACCTAACAGTTTTTTATTACATACATGTACACTACAGTCTTTTGGGGAAAATGAGTATGGTAAAAATGGTCACTCAAACTAACAGATTTTTACTTCTTTGAGGCATTTCTATCATGATCATTTTGAAGCGCAATTTTGATTAGGGCTTCAATATTACACCATATATCACAGGCACTGATAACATGTAGGGCCATACAGCTCAGATTGAATATTATTAAATGATGGCTATAGGCCAAGTGATATCAATGTTATTAGATCTACAACCTGCGTCTAGCGGCTACCATGAGCTGAGGATGCATGATGACACCGACAGTAGCCTATACGTGTGAAAAGTTGATGCACATGGGTCATATGGCATGATTATTAAGAAATCTGATTTGAACGTCATATACTACCTTACGTAAAGTCCACGCCTAAAATGCAATCATTAGAGTCACAGTTTTTGATATTTTATATCGTATTCCACCCAGGCCTGCAGGGCAAAACCACTCCAGCAAGGCTAGAGTCAATGCTTAGGCGTATTGTCCTCTAGCGCTGTTACATGTACGTGCTGAGAGGCAGCAATAGCACACAATGAACACATTGCACACAATTGCACACTAATGCACACAATGTATACAAAGTGGTTGATCAGCAAGTTTGACAGTAGACTCACGATTTGAATTTTCAAATTTTTCTTTCTAGTCTAGATCTATATGACTATAGACTAGATTCTAGATCTCTAAGTATAACTAAACATAGACCTAAGTTGAACAAATTGTATGCTATTTAGGTGTCATCAACTCCCGGCCCCCCCCCCCCCCCCCACTCCGAGAACGGATGGACCCCATGCGTGTTACCAAGATGTCCTTTTCGTAACAAAAGAAAAAGGTCGACCCGTATTGACTTTACACACCAGACTTTTGCTGAAAAGGGGGGGGGGGGGGGGGTGCTGAAAAAGGCCTGTATAACAAAAGAAAAAGGTCGACCCGTATTGACTTTACCCCGGCCCCCCCACTCAGGGGTCGGAATGACCGCATGCGTGTTACCAAAATGTCAGGTAAAGGGGTACTTTTCGTGCAACAAAGTCCGGCCCGAGAATTGTAAAAAAAAGGGGTGTATTTAACTTTTCACCCAGAGATTTCTTTAAAAAGGGCCGGGGGTGTTTTTTCTTTTTTTTCTCTCATCTCTTTGGACTCCTGAGAAATTATTCTGAATTTAGGGGGGTACATTGAGAATTTTTCCTGATTTAGGGGGGTCTCCAAGGCAGGAAAAGCCCATGAAAAGCCCGCGAAAGGGGGGTTCGAAAATGTTGGCAGTCCTCAGATAGGGGGTGCTTTAAAAAAGAGGGAACGAGCATATGCATACCCTAAATAACACTGAGTGGGGGGGGGGGGGGCAGGGACTTTACACACCGGACTTTTGCTGAAAAGGGGGGGGGGGGTCACTTGGAACACGCATATGCGTACCCTAAATAACACCGAGTGGGGGGGGGGGGGGGGGTGGAGCCGGGCATCAACTATCACTAAAGTACCGATTTTGAGTGAAATCAGTTGAGTTTTGTACAGTGTAGTTTGAAATGCTGAAAATCAATATGAACAGTTTTTAATACACAGCCAGCGCCAGGATAGTAATGCAGCTTTGTGTGGGCAAAACCAGGGACATGGTTCGTGATGTCCACCAGCCTAGGTATCCTGCCGGGCGGGAGCGGCGGGCCCGGCGAACCTGGTAGGGCTATCATTTCCATTTGAATGTGCAAGTTAGATTTATTTAAAAAAGAATAAAAGACGGTGTTACTGTAGAACCTACCTTAATCAGACGGCTGGGCACATAATAGAGACCTATCTTGATGTCAGAATACTAATGTGGTCTAGTACTTTCAGTCGGGCAACCGTGTTCGTGAACGAGAAGAAAGACAGCTGCACGATGCGATGGAGAGTTAGCTCGAGAGCGGGCTGCATGCCGTCGCGTCCGGGGCATGCATCGCAGGCGGTCACATCCGAGCTTCCAGCGTGGCCGTGGATGAGCCAGATTGAGAGCGAGGGCTAGTTTCTCGAAACTGTCATAAGTCTAAGTTCGTGGAGATTTGGTAGAAACACGTGTTAGATCTCTATCACACGTTTCAATACGATGTCTAAAAAGTTAGACTTAATGACGGTTTCGAGAAACCTCCCCAGGTGTTCGGTGTCGGGGATCAGATCCAGTGGATGCCTGGTACTGGGAGGCGCACGCCCCCCCCTTTTTTTCTCCCGAAAAAAATGTGTTCACATACATATTCTGTTTAAGCATTTGGATAGGCCTTAGAATCTGCCAAAAGGCTAAGATTATCCGGGGACCGCATCCAGTTGAAGGCTTCATTCTTGCAATTTCGTATATTTCAAGCTTCCTCTCCCCCCCCCCCCCCCTGTAAAGTCTTTGATCTGCCCCTGGATGTATGGCCGGGGTAACCTGGCGCTACAGTCGTTTGTAGAAAAAATATTGCTGGGCGCTGTCGCCTGGTTAATGAGTCTAACCACAAAAAGTAGGTCATAAAATAGCGCTCAATGACTACTGGACGCAGCTCCAACACATGTTGGATGTGATACAAAAGCGGGTCAATACATATTGCATCATTTTTCCAAAACTGGTCAATGACTTCAATGTCGCAGCTTGTATCGGGTGGATAAACATATGCGATTGAGCATCACAAATATTGTGGTAGATTGTAAATGCGATATAAGTTTGATAATCATAGGTTTATACACTTTCTTTTGTGAAAATATGAAGAAAAAAAATATATTGTTTTGCTTTCATGACTCTATACAGAAAAAACAAAACTAAGGGGTAAATAATACGGAGTGCCTAATAGCGGGATCGTGAAGTGAACTAAAAAAATACCTTTGTCATAAAAATGTGGAGATTATGCCTCTTTGATTTGTCTTATATTTGTACGTTTGTATATTGGCTTTTTGGTTTTGTGTTGTTGTTTTTTCTCATGTCATTTGTTTTCCAATTTGTTTTTTATTACCGTACTAAAAATAAATTGCAATCATAATTACAAACGTGGACGTCAAACAGACAAACATCTGAGCAGACTGCTGGGCAGAGAGATGTTTCGGAGACGCAACAAGTTATGTTAGATGGTACAAAGCCTTCTTGATCATAGGCCGCTACGTACGGCGTTCCTGAACCTCCCCAAGTAGCGTTGGTAGTTGTAGCTCTGGAAACATCCACAGGGTCTATAGTGAAGGAGACCGTTGATGATACAAGGCTGATGTTCTTGGTATTGGTGTGACAGGAGAGTGTACTATGGTCGTTGATGATGGCATCAAGTGGGTTGCAGTTGAATATCTCAAGATAGGTAACACACACTGCATATGCCACATGAAACAAAAGAAATCAACAGAAAAAAAGACAAAGAAAGAGTTTCTCAATACAATATATATCTAATAATTGCCCAGAGGATTTGTTATCATTGATTTAACCCGTTTACTACTTACTTGTCCTAATGTCACATGCTCAATACAAGGGACATCTGGTTCCAGTAGGCGATCGGTTAAGAGATGATATGGAACGTTACAATACGTTTGAAATAACAGTTGGTAACCATCTTAATTTTTCATTTAGGTCTTCATCATCTGCTCGATTAATTTAATATTTATTTGGTCTTATGATCTTACCTTCCCAACATTAACATTATAACTACCTTTTTTCGGTCATGAATTGTCCTGCTTCTTCTTCCTTCTTCCCCTTTTCCCTTTTTCTTCCTATCTGTTTGACTTCTCCATGTTTGTTTTGTGGTTGTACATTGCATGTTGTTTTGTAATATTGTCTTGTGTTTTCTAAGTCTTCGTAGGTAAAATTTGAAACACTTATATTTTTATTTTTCTGGGGGATCCACAAACTACAAGCACTACTTTTCAGTGGATCCCCCCCCCCCCATTTCCTTAGAAATTAAGAATTTCTTGTAATAATTTTATTATGTGCAAAGTTTATTTGTATAGTCTCCTGAAAAAATGAATTATGTATGAAGAAAAAGTAATATTTTTGTTTACCTTTCTGTTGGAAATGAAATAAATATGAATATGAATATGAAATGTTGGCATGCTAAGCCAAAGAGATAATCAATTGCCTCAGTTAAATTAACATTTTATGAAAAATGTGCGTACGTTTGGGGTGTTTGTACAAACCTAAACAATTCACTTCCCTTTAATGGTTTGTTTTCCTATGATGATTTTTTTTTCTTCAAAAATACTGTCAGCTTGGTGTTTGAGGAAAGGGTTGTGATTTTTTTATATATTTTACCCCAACAAATTCTAAACTTTTGGTTAAACCAACATGATCAACAAAATGGTATTACTGTTACCGTGGTTACAGTGTTCATTTAACTTTTGAAACTTTCTTTTAAACTAGCAACTTTAGTTTTGATGTGTTCTAGAAGATAAATTCTACAAACCTTCCACTTCTAATATGACTGATGTCTGTATGTTTTCCAGTGATGTGTCATCGACTCGAAACAAACATGTTAAAAGCGTTCTATTGTCATCTGCCATTGGTTTGAAGGATATCTCCAATGATGCAACAGTACCCGAAACCCCCTCATACTGCTGTTGATGCACATAGACAAAAAGTTTGCCCTCTGCTATCCAGTTTAGGTTTGCTGATGGTGTGACGGTGTTGTTAGTCTGACAACCTATTGTTGTGTTAAAATCTTCTCTGACCTTCACAACTTTAACCCGTATCGGTGCCTGGTCCTTTGAACGAGTAAGTATCAAACCTAAAGGAGGTTTGAAAAGGCGGTCTGAAAAGAGGAAAGGAGAAACTTATATCATAGTACGTAACAGGGGCGTACACAGGGGGGGGGGGGGGTTAAACCCCCCTTTGGTATTTTTATGTGTGTAAATCCCCCTTAAAAAAACCTAAAAGCCCCCCTTTGTTTGTTTTTTTATTATAAAAAAAAAAAAAAAATTATGTTCACGGCTAACCTAACAAAGGTGACCTTACCCCCCCCCCCCCCCCAACGAAGAAAAATGTCAAATTTCCAAATTTCGAGACCAAAAAAAACCAAAAGTGTCCGCTTCCCCCCCCCACTGAGCGACTTTTCGGCCGGCGCGATTTTCAAATTTTCGGGAGCAAAATATTTTGGGCCCGATTTTAAACCCCCCCCCCCCCCCCCCTGGTACGTAACAATATTTGCCTCGAAATGAAAGAAATAAATAATAATTTTTCATAAAAAATACGTTTTTATCCAACCTTTGTATGAAACAACTATAATCCTCCGTTACTAACTTAGAAAAAGAATTGGAGTTGATTTACTAAATTAAGTATCAGTATGGGGAAACTGAACAGGTTTTCAAAAGAGAATACAGAGATGTCAATTTTGTTTCATTAATTTCAATTTCAAAAGTTGTCTAATTCTTTTTAAATGAAAGTTTGCTAAACATTTCACTGATATGTGCTTCTAGTTTTTCTGCTTTTAAAAAACCCATTGAATTAATAAAGGGGAGTTTCCCTTTATAGTAGGTCTATATATCGACCTAGATTTAACAAATATCATGGATAGGTGCTATGAAAACTGTTATGTAACATACCTTTATTATTAGGATCAGAAACAGATCACTTGTGGGTGAATACATTTTTTTTTTCGTGTTAATCATATTACATGGACTAACTGCGTTCTATATTTATGCCAATCAGAATGCATAACAAATAAAGGGTTAACCAGGTACATCGTAAAAGAGAAAGAAGATCCCTACATTTGAAGGAAAGAAAATGCATAGCATACGAACCTTTAACTGTCACGTTAAAAGTGCATATTTTTAGTTCTCTAAATGTGTGTATTTCACAAAGATATTCTCTCGCATCATCCAGAGAAACGTTCTCCATAGTGAACGTACTGGTATAGTTGTTTTGGACATCCAGAATATGGCCATTTATTCCATTACAGTTTCTATAGGTTTTTGAGGGACATGCAAAGATAAGAGTGTTATTAACCCCGCTAATCATGCGCGACTTAATATAAACCAAGATCACAGAAGTTGGGGGTCCATCGCATACCATCTCCAAATCTGCTCCAACGAAAACCATCCTCTCCTCGTAGAAATCCGTCAGTCCAACTAGATTCAAAAGCAATAAAGACATAAACAAAGTGGGTTATTTTATGGCCCGGTCCCACTGGCCGACGGAAACAAAAGGTATGAATAAAGGACTCAGCGGACGAACACAATTTCGGGGGTGGCTCCATCCGTTTTCATCCGCTCCAGAAATGGACAAAACTTGCGAAAATTTGCGAAAACAGAACGGAACATAACGGACGTGGGTAGTATGTAGCAGGGATGTTAAACGGATGTTCATCGGAAGCCTAGAGGATGAAAGCGGATGGAAGTGGATGACAGCTTTGAATACTTTATATACGTGATGCATACGCTTACATCCTTTCTATTTCCGTGCTACTAACGATGTATAGACGTTCCATGTACCTTATCTTTCCTCCCTCTTTCCGTTTTCAGCTGCAGCGGATGTGAGTTGCGAGGATGCCCAGAGGATACAGAGAGGATACAGCGGACGTTTAACGGATGATAACGGACATAGAACGTTTGTTGCTCGTATTTGTCGCGGATTTACATCGTACACGGCGGAAGTTCATCCGTTCTAAAAGTTTTGTGCAGCTCAAAACTTTTTGCGCGGATGAAATCACAGTGGACGGATGCTCGACGGATAGAGCGTATGAAACACGTATGCAATGAGTACACAACGGATGCATTGCGTTTCCCAACGGATGGCAAGATTTGTTTACGTTTTACATCCTCTTTGCATCCGTAAGTGCAGTGGGACCGGGCCTTAAGATTCATCCCGTTTTCAAAAGATGTCATATTTCGGGAGAACCCAAGATGACATTCTGCTATTAATCCTCATTATTCGTCTTTATTTACGCACTTACACACACACGCACAAATACACAAACACACAAACAAAGACAACACACACGGTTACAATTGTCTCATAATTTCCCCTTTTCTGATTAAGCATTGATTTTTATAAAGATCCCTGAATGTTTCAGTGGCATTTCCATGACAATCTTTCCCTTTAGTACACATTACTACCACCATCATATCATCATCATTGTCATCATCTTAATCTTAATCATCATCATCATCTTCTCCCTGGGTTGATGTGACTTCCGGAGTGCCCCAGGGTAGTTGTTTAGGCCCTCTCCTTTTCAACCTTTTCATCAATGATATTTCCCTCCCCCTTTCTTCTAAATCTGTTATGTTTGCTGACGACATTCTGATGTTTCGTACGGTGCAGTCACCCAATGATGAAGAGAGGTTTCAAACTGATTTGCAACTCCTACATGAATGGGCCGAGCAGAACCAAATGGCTTTCAATCCCTCCAAATGTAAAATACTCCATGTAACTAGGAGCAGGAATCTGCAACCCCCAATATACAAACTCAACACATCTGACCTCTCATGTGCCCCTTTATATGTTTATCTAGGGGTCACAATTTGTGCTAATCTACAATGGAACACACATATTGATAATATCGTCAAAAGGGCCAACCATCTCCTCGGGTTCATTAGAGTAGTGGCAGGTCAAGCTTCAACACAAGCCATTTTCTCTCTTTCCAGCCTGGCATCCTCACACCCTCAAACAAGAGCAGCAATTAGAACGCGTTCAGCGCACAGCCACACGTATTGCCCTTAAACAACGGAGAGGCGACATGTCCTATGAAGATAGACTCACTACTCTTCACTGGTCAAGCTTATCTTCCAGGAGAGACTATCTCCTTCTTTCATTCACTTTCAAATGCTTCAGTGGTCTCACCCTTTGTGAGGCTCTTACTGAATCCACCCAGATCAATTCCAGACGGCAAGAGGTACTTACATTCCGCCACCTTCCTTCTCGGACACAGGCACTTTTTCTTTCTCCATCTCACCGCTTTCCAAGACTGTGGAACAACCTTCCCACAGAAATAAAAGATACTGCTGTACTTAATTCTATTCCATCCTTCCTTTCAACACTGAAACAATCTCTTCTCACTGTTCATTGAACTCATTAAATTCAATGTAAAACAATGTATTGATAATTATTAATGGTAATATTTTTCATACTCGTGTCTGATTTCAAAATCTGTCAATTTCTCTCAAGCTGATCGTCACTTAAAAGCAACTGTTATATTATTTTACTGTGCCTTTTTGGAAACCCTAAGATTAATTATACATCTTACCTAGATCATATCTGACTAATTTGTTTATTTTGTCACTTAGAAATAATATCAATATTGCAAGCTCATTTCTTCGTTCCGTTCAGTACATATTAGGCTTCAGATTACAATTTTATTAATTTCATTTTGTAAGTTAGAAATTAATGTTAAGCATTTTATACCATTATGTAACTTTCCTCCCCAATAATAATCATATCAGATGTTTCTAATGTAAGCACCAAGTTATTTACTTACAAATTTATATATTTATGTGATGAACGTAAAGCCATTGTAATGACATAATAATGAAATTAAAGTAATCAAGGATATAATAGTAATTGCTCCAACTATTGTTATCCTGATATATATATATATATATATTTATTTATTTTCTCATATTGTGAATTTTTATTCTGTTCTTTACTCTTAATTTTCCAGGATGCAGACTGTGGGGGGTGACATGCTTTCGAGTAATATCAATTTAAATTGCTTTTGTCACCCCTGACCAGCAGATTGTATCCTTCTCTCTATCTCCGCTCCACTTTCATAAAGCTGTTTGAATTTATTATGAAATGTCTATGTATTATCTGATTGTTATACTCATTGTATGTTTTCCGATTGGTCAAATAAATAATAATAATAATAATAATAATCATCATCAAGAAGTGCACATGAATCCTCTCGACTTCTTCTTGTGGGGGCACTTGAAGTCAAAGATCTTCAGCAGCCCACATGTGAACATCGAGGAGCTTCCGAGGAGAATCGACTAGACAGACGTGATACGCCAAGATGGGGACATGATCCGGAGAGCTTTTCAAGGAATGCTTTACCGTGCACAACTGTGCATCAGGGGGAATGGCGGCCATGTCGAGGATTGAGTACGGAAGATGGAGAACTTTGGGGAAACAGATTCATTGTTGTACCACAATAAAATACCTCATCAAATACAAACAAATAACAATTATTCACCGACGTTTGCGGTATTTGTGTGTGAGTGTATGCCTATGTGCGTGTGCGTGCGTGTGAAAGTGCGTGTGTTTCTGTGCGTGTGTGCGTGTGTGTGTGTGTGTGTCTGTCTGTCTGTCCGTCTGACTGTCTTTGATCAATGCACTGTTTTATTCCTCACCCAGTAAGTTGGCGCAAGTGAAATCTGGCAGTCTTGTAAAGATTGTCTGATGTTCAGTCATGCATGAAGGGATTCAAATGAAAATGGTACCTAAATGTACTGGGAGGATAACTCTATCAAGACATATCATGAAACCCATAATTAAATATTCATACTTTAAACAATAAAACTTTTAAAAAGTGGGACATTTTTTCTGACTCACCCTGTGTATATATATATATATATATATATATATATAAAACCTTTGTTGTTGTATTAACAAGACATTTACATATAACCCTAAATGGTACATGAACAGGATATTATAAAAACTGGTATATTTCCCTAACCCTAAATTCAAAACAATATAACTAATTAAACTAATGAATAAACTTATTGTTTCATGGGAGGCCTATTGTTTTTTGGGAGGCATATTAGTTTCCTCTGCCAGCAAACGTACGTAGATGGCGTGAATTAAATTATTTAATCGTTAACAGGATATGAAAATGTCTTGCTAATGACCATGTCTACTTATAGATTCATTTTAAAAACTAAATATGTTCACACATATTCACACACAACCGACTATTTTGAATTTGTGTGTATGTTCATTGTTGTGTATATTTTTCGCGAACATTGCTGTTTATTTGTGTTAATAATTTCTTCGTGATATTCAAGAGAGCGACCCATAGAAACTACAGAATAAAGTTGTGTAAATTTGTTTACTTTTCAGTTCAAACTTTAAAGTACATCAATTTGTTAGTAATATTGATAAACCCCCGATTTATACTGAGAACAAAAATATGTTGATCGGTAAAGTTTTCAATTGCTCTATAAATAGCCTATAAAGAAATGTTTTTTAACTCTTCGCCATGAACTTCCCTTTAAGAAAAAAAATCTATATCAGCTATTTGCCTGTTCTTCTCTCTCTCTAGCCTGATTTATTAGTATATCATTTATTATTACCTATACAAGGCATTTTAGCTGCTAAATGTAAAGTCGTATTTTGCACGCTGCTCCAAATATGAAACCGGAGCGGTGAATATTTGCCATATTGCCCTCTTCCTGGTTTGCCCCGTAGACCACTGTACTAAATCAGAGGGCAATATTATAGTATTAATGACTGCTTTGAGAGAAATAGTTGTTTTTATACGCTCAAGGGAAGGTTAGAATTGTGCTATTACCCGAGGCGTGCCGAGGGGAATAGCCCAATTGTAACCTTCCCGAAAGCGTATAAAAACAACTATTTCTCGAATATTAAAGCAGTCATTAATACTTTTATATGACTAAAAAATAAAAAATACTTTTTTTTTTGTCGAAGATGAGATTCGAACTCTTGCGTACAATAAGTGATGTATCTAAAACCAACGCCTTATACCACTCGGCCATCGCGCGATGTTACTATGCTTGGCAGTTTTGTACAATATATACATTAAAATGGATTGAAACCGGCTTCGCGTGATGAATGCTTCGCAAAAGCTCCATTAAACGGACCCTTCTTTTACTTTTGCAATGCATATTGGCACGAACTTAGATCAAGATCTATCGGCAGATGTTTTGTTTTTGTTTTTGGAAGTTTATTTTCGTCTTCATGTCAACAATGCAAGATAAAATTGTCGGTAAGATCGATCGAGATTCAATTGTATTGAAATTACCGACCAATTCTTCGCACACATACGGTATCCTCGATCGCTCAAACCATTTTTTAACATGTAAACCTATGGGGTAACCATGGAGACTGAACTATTTTCCCAATAACCATGGTTATTGGAAAAATAGGTCTGTTTTTACAGGAACAGTTAAAGTTTATGAATGCAATTTCGACCAATCAGATTGCTGGATTACTTAAGTGAGGTATATAATGAGCCATATTACACTCTGTCTTGTCAGTGCGCTTTACGCGCAGTATTATGTAGGCGTTAAAGTGTACGCGCGGTAACAATCATTGTTACGTCACAATGACACACAGTAACAATCATTATTACGTCACAATTACATACCTGCCTGAATAATCCGAAATCAGATGGACCGGCAAACAGATGGGAGTAAACATCATGCTTGATACCAAAGTTGTATATCAATAATAATGTTAAAAAATGCCTTGTTTAGGTAATAATTATTTTATTGACAGGGCTTCTTTCGGGGAACATCAGAAATATTGATCGCGCTAAGACCATATTGCCCTCGTCTTTGACTCGGGAAATATGATCTTAGCTGGGTCAATATTTATGATATACCCCTCAAGCCCAGTCAATATAATATAACTATTGCTCTCCCTCAATCCTCTCATCCAAGAAAAGATAATTTCTCTCTCTCCCTCTCTCTCACTTTCTATCTTCCTCTCCCTCTCTCCCTCTCTCTATCCCTCTCTCTCTCTCTCTCTCTCTTTCTCTCTCTCTCTCTATCTATCTCTCTTTCTCTTTATATCTTTCTTTTTCGTTCTATCTTCCTCTCTCTTCCTTTCTCTTCTCTCACCTTGTTTCTCGGTAAACAACTTTAATAAAGGGACCGCAGAGCTGATGACACATCAACACGAGCAAATATTACATGCGGTTTTAGCTGTTGCCTTTATTGACAACGATAAATATATGGGCTAAGCAATCTTTAGTCGTACCAAAATATAAAAAACAACACCGTTTTGTGACACAAGCTTATTTACAATGAAACAATACCGACGCAAAATTTGAAATTTAAGTCCTGCATTTTGATAATGATAATAGTGTTAAGGCAAGTTTACTATATGGCACAATTGTCACCCTGCGCTTTTTTTCTTTTGCTGGAGTAAAACAGTTATTCGTGTGATGTGATTATCATACCATGCACATCAGTATTTGTATTCTTATTTATTTTGTATACATACCTTGATACTTCAGTTTCTTCCACTCATTATTCATCGGTTAATTTTTTACAAATACCATCGTGACAAAATTGCATTAATGTTTTCGACAAAATCTTCTTCACCCATATCGAAATGTTGCATGATATATAACAAAAACTGAAAACAGCTTGTGCATTTTTAGCATTCTATCTCACCAAAATATTAACATGGTCTTGAATAGGAGAAATTCAAGATTATAAACAAATTACCGAAACATTTCGATATCAATGCACATATTCGTATAATTGTATCTAAATATCTATCATTATTTCTAAACATATATGCTTCTTTAAAACAAACTTTGTACAATATTATTGATAAGGTTTGGTTTACTAAACTATTAATAGAACTTACTATATCGGAATGGCTTAGCATAACATTACTGTTGATTACAAACTAAATGTATACCAACATCGATTTCGCCACCAGGCTTTGTCTAACCTGGATTTAGGATTTGTTCTAGTAAGTAACGAGATGGGTTTAATAAAATCACTTGTTATTATCATTGCCTGCTTGTTCCCTTTCCCTTTTGATAACCAATATCGTCTCTGATAGTCGTATTTTATTTGTTGGGTAAGTGATGCTCCAAGATAACTTTCATATATTAGTTTGTCACGCATCTCAAATTTTCGACCATTAATCAAATCGCGATACCCCCCTGCATACTATTCATCAACATATGACACTACGCTGCTCTAAAACGTTTAAAATGAATACAATATAGAATATTATTCGCAGAATATGAAATAGATAATTTTCGCAATGGTAAGTTCTATGTGCACTTATTTATAAAATACAAATTAAATTCTGCGCCAACGATACATTTTTCAACAGTTTTTCTTCTCCAAATATAGAGAAATAACCGTTGATGTGAATTAGTTTGTTTAATCCTTATCGATATACACACGGACAAATGTTTAATAACCCTGTTAATTATATTCGGCCTAAAAAATAAAGTTTTTTAGCCAACCGGTTGAGAAGGTATATTGCAATTTTGTTTTACAATAAAACAATAAACAAAACAAAACGCATCTTCTCTTAAAGAAATATTTAAGAGTTCATATTGCTCCAAAATCCATATGCAAGGATGTAGGTGTACACATATGATAACAATATAAATGTAATTTTAAAATAAAACATTATAAACCTCTTTTTTCTTCTTTTTTACTATTCTTCATATTATTTCTCTCGTCGGCTCTTTTGCGTCTTGTCAACTACAGCATACTCTACTTGCGGGTTATTGTAAGCCTGTAAACAATAGAGAAATAAAAAATATATAATTACCAGCAAATTAATCGCTGATTTCCTGTTTTACCATTCACTACTTTCAATTTCAATTTCAAAGTGTATTTAATGGTTCCGGTATAAAATGCGCTTGTCATGTTACAGAATTTATCCTGTGCCACTTTGTATTTATCGTTGAATGCAAATTCTAAAAGCTTCAGATTTTATAACCGTTTAAATTAAAAATTTGTTCTATATCAGTGTAATTAACAGGGTTGCCAAGGGGCTTTTTAAGAACGGAAATGGGGAATTTGCAAAAACATTGTGGTACAAAAAGCAATCCTTCCGTCATTTAATGCCAATCATGGAAGTTTTTAAGATAAACGAGAGTGAGATATTCTTATAAACAAACAATTTCCATCTATATATATTCCGCTTTCAATTTTATAGCAAATTAAAATAAAACTGAATAATAATAATAAGTTTAGTGATAAGTTTTTAATGCATAATTATTGAGAATTAAATGTACTTGCAGCCTTCAGATTAATTATTTAAACATATATATATATATATATATAAGAAGAGAGTCCATGAGTATTATTGACACTCAATCAAATACTTGCAATAATCTCATTCAGTTGATTAGGATTTTCTTAATACCACTATTGAAAACTGAAGTGCAAAATTCCGAGGCTTTTTCCCTCTCTTACTGTTTAAACAACTTTCGAGACTAGAACCTGGATCTCAACTGATTAGAAACAAGAAGCAATCGAAGTAAACCACAAGGACACAAATCTAAGAACAGATCAATATAAAAATGTAAATACGAAATCAAAGAGTGTGCGAGTTTTGTGAGAAAACACTTGGGATATAGTTTTGTGTTTTCCTATTAACTGTCCTTTACTGTCAAAAAAAATGTGAAAGTGTATTTTTGAGTGATCTCACGATTAAATAAAGGTATTATATCTTCGACCTTTCTTTCCAAATATGCGGCGTTCGTCATAATGGGACGATTCTTCCATTACGTACTACAGGTATCTATATATAGACTTATTTTGGTTTGAGGGGTGGAGGGTTGGTTTGTTTCTTTAAATCATCATAAACAATTAAAAGAGAATTTCTTTTTAAAACGGTAATATACAGCGGCTATATGATAATGCATACTTTCAGAAATAAGTCCCTTTAATAATAACCAAATATTTTAGGTGGGAATTTAATGAAATACTGTCCCGGTGCCATATAGATAGGAATATCCTTATACCTCATTAAAGTGCAAATCCAGAAAAGCAAATCTACCTCTCACACATTGATCAGGTTATTTTTGTTTCAACCAAAGTCACAACAAACCTATAGTACATTTATTATCAAAATATTTCTATATAACATGTGTTCACATATTAAACGCTAATTGATCAAAAATAGGCCTTGCTTGACTGAATGAAGAAAACAAATATATAGATTGTGTACAGGTTTCAGTAATAGGCATATTCATCAAATCCTTACAGAAACCATGATATCTATCATTCTCTGCCAAAGCAAATTTTGTGCAAGAAAAATATCACTAGCATATCAACATCCGACCCCCCCCCCCCCGTGTATAGAGACTGAAACTGTCCCCCTTCAAATACACTTAGATATTTTGTCTCTTCTTTTTATCTCAAGTACTAATAACAGACAATATCCATAAAACCCCATCTTTAATACACTTATTAATGTCTATATCAACCACCCCGATAATCTACATGTGATATGTGCTATGTACTCATTAACATATATTAATATGCTATTTCTTCATTTATTTGCTTATTAGTTTCTATATATTTAATTTCATTTTTTTCGTTTCATTTCTGTCTTTCTGTCTTCTTTATTATATATTTTTTTGTTTGCTAATTTTTGATTGAGGAGGTTTACATTTAAAGATATATATAACGTTTGCATTGTCTCAAGCAAAGTACTCAAGTGACTGAATGGGACTGTTTAAAGTCTTTATTCACTATAAGATGATTCATCATTCGTTTTCATTATTGTACTTTCATATGCAATTTCCTCTGAATTCACATACGTAGGGTCACCGAGAAAAGTGTTTTCTGCGGTTGTCGGGTTGTGCTTCCGTGTGAGTACAGGGCTCACGCCGGGGCTCACGTAAGATCCGAGTTCGTCCTCTATTGTGGCTCCATCACCGATTAGCGTCATGTAAGGCTGGACTGGTGCTATAGGCCGCATTTCCATGTAGCCGGAACACATATCCTGGTCTCCCACATCTGAAACCTGCTCCTATTTAAAGGGAAAGCATAGGTCAAGATAAAAAAAATCCAATTAAAGTCCGTGACTGTCTCAATTCGGTTTGTCCGGTCACAAGCTAATATCTAGGGTATACATAAATACCCGCAATACCTAGATAACACGTTACTGCATCTGGCTAGGCCGCTAGGGGTTTAACGCACACCACAACCTAACACAAGCTTACACGAGAGTATTAACCTTTTAGTTTAGCCATGACTAATTAATAAACATACAGTCTGCGTGTTGTTATCGGTTCGAGTCCTTTGGCAAGGCATTTATCTCGATTTGCCATTCTCAATTCAGATGTAATAAATAAATACCTGGTTGGAATTTATTCTTGGAATTATTTGAGAGCCTTAGGTCATGTTGGCGAACGTCGAGGTAATATAAGTACTTTGTAGGTGTAATTATCATTATGAGTTGTGGTAAAAAATAAAAGCAAACATTATCCGACTACTCACCCTAGCCTGTCCCGAAGTAGAAGGTGGATGACCTTGCTCTGATGATGTCTTCGATGAATGAGAATGAGATCCAGCTCGAGAAGTTGACCAAGGTTCGGCTGTCCCTGCGTTGATAGATAATAAACCATTTTTGCTTTTATTTTTCAATTCAATACGTTGAACTAGACCAATTACGAAACTGTTCCTTTATGTACTTGCCCCGAATAAAATGTTTGTAACGTAATTGCGACCTGTTATTCCTAGTACCAATCAGTAGTAACCTGAACTATGTTAGCTAAGGTACTGTGCTGAAAGTACGCTTTCTTTCCATTGCTTTGCTGAAATATTTATGGAGAATATAATGAACATGTATCTATTTATCATACGTTTATTACAGTGTGTATAATGTTAGATTAACAAAAATGAACAGAGCCCTACCTCTCTTTGTCGATGGAATGACCAAGATTATCACAATGATGAGCAATACAACAACCAACGTCCATGGAACCACTACCAGGACTACCGTTGACAGACCTTGAAAGATTTAAAAAAAAAAAAAAAAAAACACGTACCAATATGTAACCCTTGCAAATCTTTCTCAATTTCACTTACCAATGACGATCTAGCTTTTGTCTAAAAATATAATTCACAAATGACCTTAACATTTTTACTTTTATTGTTTTTTCAGTTTGAAGTGTGACATTTATGGTCACATTTAAGGTCATGTACAGTATTGGTGATCCCTCAAAAGCTATATTAGATTCCTTTTAATTTTAGGAGATAGATATGAAGACACTAGCGATATTGAGATGATGTGACCTTTGCTCCTCCTCAAGTGAATTATAACACAACTGAGCTGTAATAATAATTCAATACCTATTCTGAGATTGACATTCTAAAAAAAAAAGGAACTATACACACGTGTAATACCTATATATGAGTAATTTATCTCATTTGTATTATTTCTACATTTCTACATTTCTAGCAAGACATCATACTTTCAAAGTGAAAGCTCATAAATGTACATATACATCTGGAAGAAAAAGAAAGTTACCAAGCTTCCAATGAGTCGGGGGAGGGGGGGGGGGGGGCAATTCAGGATTAAGAATCCTGCGTATTTCACACCCCAAAACAGAAGTCGCATTCAAAATGACATAGTTATACGACCTTTAAGGCACCATCAATGAAAAGAAAAATATTTTTCTCATAAAATGTTTTTAAATCACCCGACAGGAAATAATTCGTTATTGAATCCATCTTACCTTGAAATTGACATCCGTCGGTATTAGCCACGGTTATAATGTCAGGGTGGTCTGTAGATGCTAGATATATTGAACCTAATAAAAGACAGAAAGATCTGAGCTTCTTTTCATTATCTGCATTTGATCAAACTATGTTGTGGCCATATTCATTGGAATTTCTGAATTCAATTAAGAGATGTTAATAATATCTCACATCACTAGGAATGAATTTTCATACCAAAGTATTCTAGTTTCTATCATGTAGCAATCGAATATTATTTTTATGTAACTATTTTATGCTATCAGTACAAGTGGTTGAAGTACATCTAGAAAGTTCGTGTTTTATTCCTTACCATTAAGTACGTTGAAGTATTCTTCTGAGCAAACCCCTGGGCATAGAGAGGTCTTTGACACACAGCAGAACAGAGAGCTGACGTTTGAATCAATCTTGTAAATAGCCAAATGTAGTGCTCCGGCATTTTCCCACGAAGCAGTCGTATATTTATTCCCTCTACCCTCCAGGTAAGATGTGTTGAAGAAGAGTGATGACGATGTCAGATTGAAGTTACTGGTATTGGTTTGACAGCTCAATGCACTCTTACCATCGACGGTAGATTCAAATGAGTCGTTTCTGACGATTTCCAGATGCTGAACACAAACTGCGAACAAAAACATTCCTTTAAATTCAATTATATTTCACCTTATCACTAAAAAATAACATACATGCGTTTGAGTTTCCATTGTTACATAAAAAGAATAAATACATGCATATACATGTGTACAACAATATAACAGTTGCTTGGTCAGTAGTCGCCAGAAAGGAAGTGACGTCTATGAGTAGCTGACCAAAAGAAGATATATAATTAAAATATAAACGTCAATGCCACATTGCAGGCACATGACAAAATACAACATTACCCCCACAATAATGCACAACACAGTGCCTAGCATATATTAACATTAAAGACAAATAACTGGTTCAAATTAGATTAATATGTTGCAAGAAAATCTTTCTTACCCCTACTTATAAAATCTTTCAGAGATTGATATTCTTTAATTGATGAGGGAAGCGAATTCCAAGTGATGTGTCCTGGGTATATTTTAGATGGCTCTGAATATTGCAATTTAGATTAAAGTAAATTAAGAGTGTTTCAGGGAAAACATGTTTTTCACATAGGTATATTGAAATGCCTACTTTGTATTATATAGATCTCCGAAAAGCGGAGGGACAACAACAGAGAGAGATTTTTTTTTTTTTTTAAATATTGAGGGAACTAGATATAGGTGATGTATGGGCAAAGAATGAGGCATGGATAATAATTATAAGTGCACGCTTTTTTAATTTGACTATTATGCCTAATGAGGCAACAGACGAGTTCTCCCACGCAACATAAATGCGGAAGGACCGTTGAATTATTTACCATTTTTAATATGTAAATAGGAGGAGTTGTTTAGTCTATGTAACATTCCAATATTGTTTTTAAAATAATCTATTGCATACGTAATTTACTTGGTCAGTCCAATTCAATTCATTATCGATATTTATTCCAAAAAATGTAAGGGAAGTCATAAGCTTTCTCTTTGAACCACATTTAAATTCTATTAGTGTCCCATTTTCTCTTCATTAAAAAAATAGGATTTGTCTTCATAATGAATGTAACTTTATTTTGATTAAGAAAAATACATTGTAGAATAATGGAAGCATCATGACTGTAATTGCTGTATGAAACAAACATATGAGCGTTCAATGTTATTCCACTAATTACAAAATGTTAACAGTTCATCAATTAAATTAAGCAGGAACAATTGAGACATTTTATCAATTTATATATGTCAGAGTCAGAATAGCTATAAACAGGAAAATGATCAGAAATTTCTGTAATAATTATCCCCGATCCGATTCAACAAATAACAATTGTTATTATATTATCTAGTAGAGACGCCGATTGTAACTCGGGTGGGGATTTTATGAGAGGAAACATTGGGTAAAGCATTACGATTTAAAAAAAAGAAGATTTTTGCAATGTGAACCTTGCAAACATTCACAGAATTTATATCAAAATCGCACATAATAAATATAATACTTTTCTCTCTATCTACCATCTCAAATACATCAGTAGAAGATGAAAAGATATAATTTGTTTGGTAATTAGAAGAAATTGAATATTGAATTTCAATAAGCAGTCTTGCATTAAGAGGTGTGTTTCAATTTAAATCAAGTCAATGTTTGTGGTTAATGTCAGTCTAAATGAAATTAACAACACCTCGACCACGCTTGTTATTTCTATTATTGTTAACAAAATCACAATTGTCAACATTATACAGAGATAGTGGAGATATATCGTTGATCCATGTTTTTCATATACAAAATTAAAAAAAAGTTGCGTCGACAAAGATCTAAGAAATCCAGAAAAATTATTAAAGTTACAACATAAGCTTCTACAGTAAATATCACAAAATAAAAATCTTTTAGTAATGTTATCTGAAGTGAGAAGCATGTAATCGACTTCACGAAGGAGGTTTGTCGACAAACGTCATATGACGCGTTTTGACGCGTTTTTACAAACCTTGGTTTGTTAAAACGCGTTTGACATAAACCTAGGTTTGTCGACAAACCTCCTTTATGAATTCGGGCAAAGGTGTATACAAAAACATATTGTTAATTAATAACTTTACATAACTATCAAATATTTCAATGGTTGGCTTTAATTCTACAATACTAATTTGTTTTACAAAGAATGACAATATAATTAGAACATATTACTTTATAATACGACTACGAGTACAGTTAAGTACAGTAGAATAAGATAATAGGTGACTCCAATCTAGTTCACGTCATACATTAATCATTAAAATTCTCGATTCAACAGTAACAGAAAGTGAATCATAATACATACCTTCTACTTTTAATGTGATCGAGGTATTAATATTTCCCGATGGTTCATATTTGTTCTCTATTCGGCATGTTAGAATGGTTCCATTTTGACTCGCCCTTGGGGTAAATGACAATGCACGACTACCGTTGTGAGGATCACCCTCATTGCATGCGTGGTAAGAAAGATCAGAACAATTGGGATACCACTGGAGATACACTGATGTATTGGCATGGCATCGTATCGTCGTATTGACATCAGCTCTGACCTTAAGAAAGCTAGAGTTGATTGCTGTCCCTTCGTTCTCGTCTATAAGGGTTAAACCCACCGGTTGCTCTGTAACGGAAAAAATCATAGTATTGGAGGAGCTCGCGCCATTGAATGTGTTTTTAAACAGATATATGGTGCCACATAAAATGCTATAAATCATCATTATATCATAAACATTTCACAGGTGTACCACTTGCTCCTTTGCATTTAAAAGCACATTGGCCTAATCATGCAGAGCCTACTTTTTATGATAATCCCCAGTGCGTATATTTCTTCTCCTAGGAGTAGCAATGTCATCAAATAGATATTTTGAAAGATTGGATATGTACATTTTATTGACTGAAAAAAGTAAATTTTCCAATATTTATCTAAGTTGCATGCAATTTAATTTTGTCACTTTAGTTGTATGCATCAGATAAATTATTTGCAAACAGAATACTATCCGGTATCAATTAATTTGATAGTTCGCCTGGGCGACGTCCATATAAGTTTAGTATTTATCTTTTTTTTCATTTTTTTCTTCAATTTAACGTATATTTTTGACGTTAACCCAACATCCATTATTGCCTCTTAACTTAAAGGGACTTGGTAAAATTATTTAGATGAGAGAAAACAGTGCTAATCTAGTGACTTCAGTGCTAGATGAAAAAATAGAGATAATCTGAAACTTTGAGTGAAAACAGACCATTATTATGATAAAAATTGGAAAACAATAATATGATCGATTCCTTAATTCTTAACTATATTATTACAATTTGATTACAGTTCAGGTGAATGTAAATCGTCATAAAGTAATACATTGGCTTTATATACCATTCCGGACATTTAAGTGTTGAAAGGTTGTTTAAAGCCTGTCTTATGTCTTAATTTCAAGGGAAAACGGTTGGAAAAACTCAAAAATGGTTTGGAGAATTTACTGTCAATTACTGTTAGAGGGTGGTGCACAGTGATACCTTCAAAGAAAACCATAAATATCTTTGTAGTTTGAGAATTATTTCTAGATTTGTTTTCCTGTTAGATTTTAAGTACAGTATAAGGAATATAATAAGTAATAAAGTCTCAAAACTTTCAACAATGTTACCGTCTTACTTTTTCATGTTAATGTTCATGTAGGTGCATGGTTTATTTTCTTACTCATTATTTGCCAGATTATCTTCCTGGAAAGAACTTCTATTACCGAATTGTCCTCCTTCGTTGCACTTTTGAGGATAACGCTATCGCACAGCTGGGATCTGACAGTAGTAATAGGTCCCATGCATTATGACCCGAATCAGATCAATTCCATTCAATTCATTGTAGTCAGCCAATCATTTTTAAAAACAATTTACGATCACACTGGTACTGGTACAATTATAACATGAATACAGGCTATGGACCCCTGAGAAGCAAGGCTTGTAAACGGGGCCCATTAACCCGTTCAGCTCGGGAACCGAGATTTCTCGGGCCCCGTGGTACGTACTCACAAACGGGAACCGAGATTTCTCGGGTCCGAGCAAGGGCTACTTTTATTGCATAAAAGTACATCTATTCACCTTCTAAATACCATATAAATTACCTGTATACAAACCTTGAACCTTTGGCTACATGCATCTAATTTTTTACCGACTGTCGATGCGTAATTTTTGTTTTATTACAAGTTTAGCATGAGAATGCACGAGTCCTCTTTCAGGATATTCGTATAGAACACATGCAAGTCAGTTTACGTTATTTTCATAGATTTTCGGATTCGCTGCTGCTAGCTAGCTGGGTCTACTATAGTTAGGACTGTGTAAGCCGGACATAATGATTTTACAAGCAGCGAATTCCACACTCGCTCTGGATGCTTTGTAAACGGCACGCGCGGATACACCGTACAATACATGAGCCTTGGCCTTATATGGTCATATGGTTATATTTTCTATTCAGGGTAACGGGCCGATTATTGAAAAGCTTATAGTATATTACAGTCTCGCTCGACCTAGCGCTCTCAGTTCAGGTCACTCATGCGTACGTATACAGGGTACCGGGCCGACCTATTATTGGGGAGATTAGCTAGTCTCGATATAGTCCATCCCATTGTTTCGTTTCAAGGTTGTCGGCTATTATTTACTTATCGTGCTATAAAGTGTCGGAGTTTTACTATTTAGTACAGCTTCTTGATTTTCATGATAGTTGTTTGCACAAATAAGTTCTCAATTCTTTGCTTATAACTGCTCTTTATCTAGCCTGTGTACTATATTTTTAACGATATTTGTCTTTCCGGTCACCCCACCCCCCCCCCCCCCCCCAACTCTGATTTTTTTTCCCTCTTTTTTGTTTGATTATATCTTTTTGCTAAAGTATAATGTCCGACGTATAACATCAAGGATATGTTATAATAATTATTTTCAAGGAAGGGATGATGTCGGCATACAAGCAAATGGCGGCCTAGACAACATTATGAAAGATGAAGATGGAAAACGACATAGATAGGGAGAGAGAGAGAGAGAGGGGGGGGGGGGGGGGGGAGATAGAAAGTTGGACGTAGTCTGTACTGTATTTATTATTATGATATTTTTCTCACCGACTCCCCCCCCCCCCCCCCCCTCAAGCTCACATTTTTTCTTTCCATTTTTCTGTTTTGTTTTGTTTATATCTTTGGGCTAAAGTATAATATCCGACGTATAATAGTACCGTCAATATAGCATAATAAACATTTTTTTTATCAGTTTGGTGCAACAGGGATTTACAATCAAAAGTTTTACTTGGTATAATTATTGTACAGCAATGTTCTTCTCATTTCGACATTATCAGCCGCTCGTTCTCTATTTCGTTTCCTATAATAAATGTAAGATATAATGTGTACATCATCAGGGATAATTACGTTATAATAATTAATCTCAAGGAAGAGATACTGCCGGCGTACAAGCAAATGGAGGAATAGAAAACATTATAAAAAAAGATGAAGTTGGAAAACGACATTGCCAGATAGACAGAGAGACAGACAGAGAGAGAGAGAGAGAGAGAAAGGGGGGAAAGAGAGAGAGAGAGAACGAGGGAGAGAGAGAGAGAGAAAGGGGAGGGGGAAGGGGGGGGGGGAGATAGAAAGTTGGACGTAGTCCGTACTGTATTTATTTATATATTTGTCTCTCCGATCATCCCCCCCAGCTCCAATTTTTGTTTACCCTTTAGTCTGCCCTTTTTTTCTTCATCATATAGATATCTTTTGCTGAAGTATAATGTCCGACGTATATAGTATTGTAAATATAGCATTATAAGCATTTTTTATATCAATTTGATGCAACAGAAATTTTCATTCAAAAGTTTTACTTTGGAAATATAATTATTGTACAGTAATATTCTTCGCATTTCGACATTATCAGCCGCTCGTTCTCTATTTCGTTTCCTATAATAAATATAAGGTATAATGTGTACATCATCAGGGATAATTACGTTATCATAATTAATCTCAAGGAAGAGATGATGTCGGCATACAAGCAAATGGCGGAATAGACAACATTATGAAAGATGAAGATGGAAAACGACATAGACAGAGAGACAGACGGACAGGGAGAGAGAGAGGGGGGGGGGGGGGAGATAGAAGGTTGGACGTAGTCTGTACTGTATTTATTATTATGATATTTTTCTCACCGAATCCCCCCCCCCCCCCCCACAGCTCACATTTTTTCTTTCCATGTTTCTGTTTTGTTTTGTTTATATCTTTGGGCTAAAGTATAATATCCGACGTATAATAGTACCGTCAATATGATTAACAATTTTTTAAATCAGTTTGATGCAACAGGGATTTACAATCAAAAGTTTTACTTGGTATAATTATTGTACAGTAATGTTCTTCTCATTTCGACATTATCAGCCGCTCGTTCTCTATTTCGTTTCCTATAATTAATATAAGATATAATGTGTACATCATCAGAGATAATTACGTTATAATAATTAATCTCAAGGAAGAGATGCTGCCGGCGTACAAGCAAACGGAGGAATAGAAAACATTATAAAAAAGATGAAGATGGAAAACGACATTGCCAGATAGACAGAGAGACAGACATAGAGAGAGAGAGAGAGAGAGAGGGAGAGAGAGAGAGAGAGAGAGAGAAAGGGGAGGGGAAATGGGGCGGGAGAGATAGAAAGTTGGACGTAGTCCGTACTGTATTTATTTATATAATATTTGTCTCTCCGATCACCCCCCCCCCCCCCAGCTCCGATTTGTTTCCCCCTTTAGTCTGTCCTTTTTGTTTTATCATATAGATATTTTTCGCTGAAGTATAATGTCCGACGTATAATAGTATTGTCAATATAGCATAATAAACATTGTTTATATCAATTTGATGCAACAGAGATTTTCATTCAAAAGTTTTATTTTGGAAATATAATTATTGTACAGTAATATTCTTCGCATTTCGACATTTTCAGCCGCTAGTTTTTTTTACTTCGCTCCCTATAATAAATATAAGGTAAAATAAATTGTGTACATCATCATTATTTTATAATAATTTATCTCAAAAAAGGAATGGTGCCGGCATACAAGCAAACGGCGGAACAAAATTGGCAGATAGACAGAGAGACAGACAGACAGAGAAAGCGACCGAGTGAGAGATATAGGGAGAGAGAGAGACACATAAACAGCGAGAAAGAGAGAGATAAATTATTTTTTATAATCATCTATTTGTCTGTGACATTTTATCTTATCACATATTCTTGTCCATTCCTTTATCGTGCATGATTTTTGTCTTTGAATGATTGTTTCAGCTAAGGTAAAGTCTGGCTTTACGTTATATGATTTTTATTTATGAGCCTGTCGGAACGTGATCCCATTTAAAAAAATTAAAAACAGCAACGACAACTGCAAAAACAACAAGACCCTTCCCTCCCCAAAAACAACATCCAGGGTTATACATGTATACAAAGTCAGTTCATTGTCATCCAATTATACCCTTACCTTACTTCCGCTCTTTGGAGTTTATAGCCATGACAACGACCGGTACCCTCCGCAACATTCATTGTTCCTCTTACGTAACTCAGCCGTGGGAACATGCATGGGCCAAAGACAAAGACATAGCTCTTTTCGCACATTCTATATAGGACCCAAATACTTGCCGACATTTCTGTGTCGGTTTTATTTGTATGTACTTTGTCAATACATATACTTACAAACTACAATTGTCAAAATTTGGCAATATAGTCATACATATTGATATTTATATAGCATAAACATGCTCAAAGCGCTTTACATTAGTAAATAAAACAAACTAATTATTTTGCTCTCCAAATACTTACACACTATTTCGTTTTCCCTATAATCTTTTTAGAGAGCGAGAGAGAGAGAGAAAGAGAGAGAAAGACAAACAGATAGACAGAGATATATAATTTATATAGAGAGAAAGAGAGAGAAAGCTGGGTGCATCGTTATAGTCTGTACTGTATTTATTTATCATTATGCTATGTTGTCTCTCCTTTCACCCCCCCCCCCGTTCTGAATTCTTCTTTAGTTTCATTTTATCATGTTTATATCTTTTCGCTAAAGTATAATGTCCGACATAATATATTGTAACCGTCAATTTAGGCTGATAAACTATTTCATATTAATTTGATGCAACAGAGATTTACATACAACTCTTTTACTTTGTATAAATTATGTATTTTTCTCATAAAATTGAGTATCTAAATAAAAAGAGAAGAAGAAGAAAAAGAGAGAGAAGAAGAAGAAGAAGAAGAAGAAAAAGAAGAAGGGGGATTAAGAGTGAGAAGAAGAAAGACAAGATTCTCCGGAGAAAGAAGCCATTAACAATATAAAAGAGAGAGAGAGAGAAAGACAGACAGACAGACAGAGAAAAAGAGTGAGAGAGAGAGGAGAGAGAGAAAGTTGGGCACATCGGTATAAATTATAGTCTTTACTGTATTTATTTATTATTATGCTATTTTGTCTCTCCTTTCATCCCCCCCCCCCCCATTCTGGTTTCTTCTTTAGTTTCATTTTATCATGTCTATATCTTTTCGCTAAAGTATAATGTCCGACATAATTATATTATAACCGTCATTTTAGGCTGATAAACTATTTCATACTAATTTGATGCAACAGAGATTTACATACAAATCTTTTACTTTGTATAAATTATGTATTTTTCTCATAAAATTGAGTATCTAAATAAAAAGAGAAGAAGAAGAAAAAGAGGGAGAAGAAGAAGAAGAAGAAGGGGGATTAAGAGTGAGAAGAAGAAAGTAAGATTCTCCGGAGAAAGAAGCCATGAACAATATAAACGAGAGAGAGAGAGAAAGACAGACAGACAGACAGACAGATAAAAAGAGTGAGAGAGAGAGAGAAAGTTGGGCACATCGGTATAAATTATAGTCTTTACTGTATTTATTTATTATTATGCTATTTTGTCTCTCCTTTCACCCCCCCCCCCGTTTTGGATTATTCTTTAGTTTCATTTTATCATGTTTGTATATTTTCGCTAAAGTATAATGTCCGACATTATAACCGTCAATTTAGGCTGATATACTATTTCATATTAATTTGATGCAACATTGAAAGATTTACATTCAAATCTTTTATTTTTTATAAATTGTGTATTTTTCTCATAAAATTGAGTATCTAAATAAAAAGAGATGAAGAAGAATTAAAAGAAGGAGAAGAAGAAGAAGGGGGAATAGGAGTGAGAAGAAAAAAAGAAAAGATGCGGAGGAGAAAGAAGAAGAACAAAATAAGAGAGAGAAAGACAGAGAAAGACAGACGGACAGAGAGAGAGAGAGAGAGAGAGAAAGAGAGAGAGAGAGAGAGAGAGAGAGAGAGAAAGTTGGGCGCATCGTGTTATAGTCTGTACTGTATTTATTTATTATTATGCTATTTTGTCTCTCCTTTCACCCCCCCCCCCGTTCTGGATTATTCTTTGGTTTCATTTTATCATGTTTGTATATTTTCGCTAAAGTATAATGTCCGACATTATAACCGTCAATTTAGGCTGATATACTATTTCATATTGATTTGATGCAACATTGAAAGATTTACATTCAAATCTTTTATTTTTTATAAATTGTGTATTTTTCTCATAAAATTGAGCATCTAAATAAAAAGAGATGAAGAAGAAGAAGAAGAAGGAGAAGAAGAAGAAGAAGAAGAAGAAGAAGGGGGGATATGAGTGAGAAGAAAAAAGAAAAGATGCGGAAGAGAAAGAAGGGAAACAAAATAAGAAGGAGGCGAAGAAGAAGAAGAAAAGAATAACGAAGAAGAAAACCCTACGAAAGAGCTGAAAGAACTGAGAGGCTTGGAGCACAGCAGAGCAACGTGCTCTCGACGAGACAAAGCCAGATTGCCAAATGATCTGCGCATGCGCTAGGTTCCCGTTAGTCGAAGCCTCCTAGCCGGCCGCTTGAACGCACACGCATTGTGCCGCGCGCTGAGCGGTCTCAAGGTACGGCATGTTCGATTTTTAATCTCGTTTGTGAGGTGGCTATCAGGCTGAATAATTCCGAGCTGAACGGGTTAACATACAATTAAATAAAAATATAATAAAAACATACTATAACAAACAAAAAACAAAAAAAACATATATGTATAATCAAACTTATTACAAAACAATTACAAATATCTTGCAAACACACTCAGTCATACTCAGTCACTCACATACAGTGCAATTCACTTTAAATCATATTACAATAGAACCAGAAAGAGAGAGAGAGAAGAAGAAGAAGAAAAAGAAGAAGAAGAAGAAGAAGAAGAGAGTAGGATATTAACAAGAACAAGGAAGAAGAGGAAGCACATGAAAAATGCAAAACATGATATTAAAACTTATGGTCTTACCTACTAATGGGTAAATCCATAATTATCTTGTTAATCATATTAAGTGCATCCTATTGTTTGTGACTATCAGAATGCATGGCAAATAAAGGTTTGACCAGGTACATCGTAAAACATAAAATATATCATGACATTGAAACAAAAAGCATAGTATACGCACCTTTAATTGTCAAGTTAAATATGCAAAGTTTTTGTTCTCCAATTGTGCGTATTTCACATACATATTCTCTTGCATCCTCCAGGGAAAGGTTCTCGATAGTGAACGAACTGGTATGAGTGTTTTGGTCATCCAATATATGACCATCAATGTCCTCACATCTGCCATAGGTCTCGGAGGGACAGACAAAGATTAAATTGTCATTAAAATCTCCAATCACGCTCCACTTAATACGAGTCAGGTTCACAGAAGCTGTGGGTCCTTTGCATATCATCTCCAAATCTGCTCCAACGAAAACCATCTTCTCCTCGTAGGAATCCTTCAGGCAAACTAGATTCAAAATCAATAAAGACATGAACAAAGTGGGTTATTTAAGAATTGAGGGAACCCTAAATGATCTCTTGCCTTTGATCCTCATTATAAAGCTTTTGTCAAAGTGGTATATATCGTGGACGGAAATCTCTATTTAAACGTGCCGGGGATACATGTAAATTCCCTGACAAGCAAACACAAAATGAAGAAGGAAAAGTCATACAATATTTTATTATGTCTCTCTTATTTACTGTATACAGAAGAGCAATAAAATAAAGAAAACAGACTCAAGGTCGCTATACCTATTTTGGCCTGTAAAGTATCCCCTCACCCTCTTAATTCTATCAGTCTTAAAATGTGTCCATCATGTTTATCGACATCGGAAACCTTTTAAACACTGAGTTATTGGTATTGCCATATCAAATGATTATGCTGTTGCATTACTATTAATATTCATAATTTAGCATAATTTTTATTCTTCAGGATAAAGGTCCAACAAATTGCTTTTGCACATTAAAATACTCTACATTTAAATAATCATTTAAATGCAGGCTATGAAAATCGGCCCACTTGACTGCACCTTGATTACATTAGAAATACAAAGATTATTAACAGTTCCACATCAAACACAAAGACAAGATTTTAAAAAGTTATAGGAAAAACATTTGGATATAATATCTGCACGTAATACGATAATATATTAGATTACGTTTTAATGCATTCATTATCTCCCTCAAAGGGACATCGTTCATGAAGTTAGGATTAGAAAGAATAACTTACATATTATATGAAAGGAACAAATTAGCCATACTAAATGCAAACGTATGTCCATAGTGATCAGAGTGTCCTTTACAATGGTTAACGACGTCAATGGCCCGAATTCACAAAGCAAGGTTTAGCTCAGACCAAGGTTTAAGTTTAAACCTCCTTTTGTTTCGCCAAACCTCCTTTTGTGTTTGTAAATAACAAAAGGAGGTTTGGCGAAACAAAAGGAGGTTTAAACTTAAACCTTGGTCTGAGCTAAACCTTGCTTTGTGAATTCGGGCCAATGAGTTTGGAGCGTAAAAACAAAGGTTATAAGAGTTTCCAAAAATAATTGGCAAACGATAATTAATTTCCTTATATCTAAGCATGCTGGCGCTGTTGAATATTCAAACCCTGCATACTTCAGTTATGTATATACCTGACGTGAGGGCAACAAAGAACTCTTTTTATCACTAAAGCTGCATAAATATGGCACGGGTATTATTACTCTGTTGGTAGCTTTTGTTCTAGCAGCTGTTTTAGGAGCGTAGTGTACTTCAAGGAATAAAATCCTGTAAAATACCCATGTAATGCCTTATGCCTATGTTGAAAGAGGCGACTATTTTAAAAATGCAGAAATAAAAACAATCAAACAAACTATACAGACTGAATGCCGAGTAAAATTGCATGCCTCGTGTAGATATGTTATCCTGCAACCGCCTTGAGAGTCCAGTAAATGAATACTATGGCGTTCCCACAATTTGATACATTTTTAAAGATGTATAAGAGTTTCTTGCCCTGGAATTGCAGCTGTTATCAAGTTGTGAAGCCATTGATCGTTAGATCAATGAATATGTCGGGATAATATTCATTATCCCGTTATCAGATTGTTATAAGTTACTTTGGATCATTTGTGTGTATATGTACTTTTTTTTTAAATCTCAAAAGAGTATGAGCAAACATTTTCATCCACATCCACAGCAACAAAATGTTGCTGCTATCTTGTCAACTAGGATATATTTTACAAGGTACCAATAACCGTGAAATATGTTTGGTCGTAATCTTAAGTCTATTTTAAACGCTAGTCTAAGTTTAACCAGGATTTAATCTAACGTGGCTTAGACTGCAAGGCCAGACTATTAAAGTCTGGTTCAACTCAATTTCACCTGAAAGTCTGGTTTATCTTAAACACAGTCTAAGTTAAATGTTAGTTTTGTTGGCATGGACGACAAGGGATCTACTATTATATCAAATTCTCAGTTGTGGTCATTCTATATCTAAGAGAAAACTGAAATTTGTATCCAATTTGCAAGTGTTTATATTTGTAAGGTATTTGATGCAGAATTTGGCCAACTGCCCAAAATCGGTAAAATTGTATCCGCTTTGGTCAAAAGAATCAAGATTCAAAATACAAGATTCAGTTTGTATTTTCTAAATATTATAATACGTAAATCTGTTTCCAATGGATATTACACACAATACAAACACAGGAATAAACAAAATATCATTTGCTGAGAGTCAGAATGTCAAGTTAATGCTGAACAAGAATGAGTCAACGCCCTTCCAGCACTCAGCAGACAGTATATACCAAGAATATTATTCCGGGTCACATCATGAATGCCTCTATACATGAATAGCAGACTGATAAATGATAATAACAATACCGCAACTTCCTCCTATAAAAGAGAGGAAGAGTGAGATAAAGAAAGAGAACACAAATGGGGGGGGGGGAGAAAGAAAGAGATAGAAAGAAAGAGTGAGAGAACATGAAAACAAAAATGGAGCTGCACAGACGTGTAGATTAGATTAAAAAGGATTGCTTGATAAAGCAACCTGCATAATAATATACAACATAACATATTAAAAAAGACCCGATAATTAAGCTGGATTCGCTTATCTTGCGTTATACAAATGATATTAACAAATACGTTTGTATGTATGTATTCATTTTCGAATTGCGCATTGTCGTTCAATTTCGCGGAGTTTGACTGGAAGAGCAATTTTTGCTTAATTCCATCGTTATTTTAGCCAATTGTTTCTGCTTTCACGTGTTTTCTTCTTGATTTATGCGATCCGCAAATAAATGGGAATACATGCACGGTACAATTGCCAGAATGTTCTACAGTCTATTCTATTCTATCTGTGTACCTTATTCAAATAATTCTGATGAGTACAACAAATGCCAACACGAGATTAATTATATATTGCTTAGCAAATCATCATAAACAACGAATATAAGAGTCAATGGCCTTCGTTATCTGGGATGTTATTATTAAAAGATACACTGATAGGTAAAATGACAAGAAAGACAGTGCCAATGATCAGCACATATAAGCTCACATGCACGGTGATCGACAGTCCGGCGACGTATCCACTCATCCAAGACACCTCCGGCCTGGACGATCTGCCCCCTCAAACTTTGGCGCTCTAGTACAGCATTCTGCAACCGAGGTGCCCTGGAACCAAGGGGTGCCGAAAGACAGCTTTAAAGGGTGCCACAAGAGAAGTCAGGTTATTTTCAAAAATATATTGATAGACTGACTTCGATTAAATGAAAAAGATGAAAGTTAGAAACCATGAGTGTCTTTAATTCTACAGGGAAATAGCAATCTCAGGATAATAAAGAAACTTTTTTAATCGCTCGTTTTGCTCGCTCGCAAAATTAAAAAGCATGATTTCAGGCAGACGAGATCCTGTTTACCTCCACATGTAGGCAACGAGGTGCCCGAGAATCATTCATTTTGACAGAGAGGTACCCAAATATATTTTATATCATCTCTATCCAAACCAATTATTGAATAAATCATTTTACATGTACTATGATAAGAAACGAGCAATGTTGTACTTCAAACTCCGTTGTTTTGACTTCCAGTGAAATTAAGAATAGTTTTTAAAGACAAGAATTATAAAGGATTGACCTAAGTGTATAATTCTTTATTTCGAGGTGAATCGATCATCCAAATAAAAAAAAAAACAGAAATTTGCTACATTTGGATCAAAGTATAATTTCTCATAAATGGAATGTCTCCCTCTAAGTTGAAGCAAATTATTCGGCTTTTTTACATTAACACTAATGCTCAGGCACTATCGTAATTTAAATAAAGCTGTCAATATTTATTTCCATCAATGTACCACTACTTGAGGTGTGTACTTGAAACTCCATAGGAGGATTGTATTATAAGATTTTGAAGTAGGCAGGCAAAAGGTCATGAAGATCATTGCATAACAATACCTCGTTATCAGACTCACTAGAGGTATGATCGGGCTTCAAACCTGGTGAATTAGGGGGTATCACCAATGGAAAGCGATCTGATAACTTTTTGAGGTAAGTTGTCAAAGTTCAAAGGTAATAGAGGTCAATTTACTTTATAAAAAAAAGGTTATAGGCCCATTACTGCGATATTTTTAAAACCACTTGAAGTATGAACTTTGAAGGCGTCTTGTTCTCATTGTGATATTCAAAAAATGATTGATGCCATGATTTTAAATGAATTTAGGCGAAGGCATATCGGAAATACAGTCCCATGCCTTTTGTTTAAATATATATTGTTTTGTTAATGTTTTAAGGTCACCATAGGAAACCTCGATAACAAAAATTAGGCCTCACTACTTGTACGTTAAAGAATCGTCAAATTCAAGCCCATATATCTCTTCCCCCCTTTGAGAACTTATATCTATCTGGTTGGCTCTACCTAGGTTTTTGGAAGTGCTCCCTCTTTTGATGAGTTGGGGTATATGACCTCCTCCCTGGAAAGATGAGTTTATTTATAATATTCTCCAATACTGATTATGTATGAGATATCACTTTCACTATCCATTCTATTGAAGTGTCGACATACGAGATGAAGAAATACCCCCTCGTCCTCCTCCCCCGCACACACATAACACACATAAAAACACGCCCATCCGCCCCCACACTCAACAAGGACAAAATGTGTACACATAAATATTGAAATCTCTCTCTCTCCTTCTCTCTCTCTCTCTCTCTCTCCCTCCACCACTCCCTCCCATTTCTTCCTATCCATTTCTTTCTCCCCCATCCCCTCCCCCTTATCGCCCTATCTCTTTCTCTCTTTCCCTCTCTCTCTCTCTCTATTCTCTCTCTCTCTGTCTCCTCTATTTTCCTCTCTCTTTCTCTCTCTCATTCTCTTTCTGTCAGGTTGTTTCCCTTCACCTAATGTGACTACTAGATCAAAACATCTTTCCTGTAAATTGTTACCCAACAACCGTCTCTTTTAAATGTTTCATAAGTTTCTCGACCATACATTTGAGAAATTGAGTAGTCTAGAAATAAATTTACTGATTTCTTTCATATTTCTCATCATTTTTGGGAACATTTATATTATTCACGTGTATTAATGTGACACTTCAAGAATTTGAGTTCCATAATTTTGTTATCTCTCCCAATTGAGTACATGACAATATGCAGAAAATAAAAGGAACTTAATCATAACAAGTTACATGTTTCATGCATAGTTAACACGAATTAAATATGCTTGCAGCATTTAGATTAACTAGACATTTA
Organism: Strongylocentrotus droebachiensis; assembly: GCA_035222895.1. Taxonomy (NCBI): domain Eukaryota; kingdom Metazoa; phylum Echinodermata; class Echinoidea; order Camarodonta; family Strongylocentrotidae; genus Strongylocentrotus; species Strongylocentrotus droebachiensis. Next base: position 34,177 of record JAVYIG010009272.1, on the reverse strand, counting down.
ACTATGAAATTAGAGAGGGAGAGAACGGTAACTACAACAATAGTAACAGGTTTAGTAGCAGGTTTTTTTAAGTTAATGATGCCAGGTCATGGCTAATATCATCAGAATGAACATAAATGTATACATAATTCAAAACACGAGCCATTAATTTATTTCAAATAAGCCTAGTTTTAACACCTTTTGAAAAAGAGCATGTCGATTTCGAATTTGAATAGGGAAGGATTTCAACTTGTCTGGTCCAGTGTGTCGAAAAGTAGCAAGAGCAACTACGGTAGGTTGGTATTTGTCAGTTTGGATAGTGGGATAAGGGTGTAAATCTTCATTTAAATTGAACAATTGAACAACGTTTGAAGGTTGTCGACCATTTTGTAAGCGGATCTAACACAGAAGTGCAATTTGTAGAAGATTGATATCATCGACTTGTAATGCTTTTAGTTTAAAAAGTAACGGTTTTATAGTGGTCACGGTAAAAAGAATTTGTGAAAAAGCAACAGTAAAATGGAATCTACATTACACTTGGAATTGAATAAAATGGTAATATGAAATATATGGCAAAAATAAGGTATCATACGACATGAACAAAATATTCAATGGGGCATAATGTTTCAATTTACAGAGTTTTTCAAAATTGCGTGAAATTATGTGAGAGATATACTTCCCCTGGGTATTCCATCTCAGATTATCATTTATTAGAATACCACGGAACTTTGTACACTTGTTTCTTTCAAATAATTCACGATCTAAAGAACATTGATTTTGCCTTTCCTGTCTTGAAAGTATAAACATTTGTTTTCCTAGGATTAAGAGATATTTTATTGGCACTAAATCATTTTAATAATTTTGGTATTTCATTTTGAGAATTTAGGTATTGCAATGTTGTTTGAGGGTTTTAAGATCTGAGTGGAAACAAAATACATTGGTGTCATCATAGATTGATATAAAAGTGTAATGCAGTAGGTGAATAACAAATATCATATAACAACATGTCAAGTATTGACAATCACTTTACTTTCTATTCGTCAAATATTTTTTAATCGACTGTATTACTACACAACTCATTCCATAATATTTCAATGTACGTATCATTCAACGTCAAGAATGGGAAGTGCATCGCTCAAATCCATGTATACGATTGACACTCTATCAAATACTTGCAAGAATGCTCATTCAGTTGATCGGGATTTTCTTAATAACACAATTGAAAACTTAAGTGCAAAAATCCGAGGCTTTTTTTCTCTTACTGTTTAAACAACTTTCGAGACTAGAACCTGGATCCCAACTGATTAGAAACTAGAAGCAATCGAAGTAAACCACAAGGACACAAATCTAAGAACAGATCAATATAAAAATGTAAAAAAGAAATCAAAGAGCGTGCAAGTTTTATGAGGAAACACTTGGGAAATAGTTCTATGTTTTCCTAACTGTCCTCTACTCTCAAAGAAAATGTGAAAATGTATTTTGAAGTGATCTCAGGATTAAAGAAAGGAATATCATATCTTCGATGTTCCCTTCCAGATATGGAAATCCAATCTACCTCTCACACATTGATCAGGTTATATATTTCAACTAAAGTCACAACAAACCTATTATACATTCATTATCAAACTATTTCTATACAACATGTGTTCACGTATTAAACGCTAAATGAGCAAAAATAGGCCTTGCTTTTATCTGAATGAAGAAAACAAATGTATATATTGTGTACTGGTTTCAGTAATAGGCATCTTCATCAACTCCTTACAGAAAACATGATATCTACCATTCTCTCCCAAAGCAAACTTTGTACAAGCAAAATATCACTAGCATATCAACATCCGACCCCCCCCCCCCCCCCCCCGTGTATAGAGACTGAAACTGTCCCCCTTCAAATACACTCAAATATTTCGTCTCTTCTTTTTATCTGAATGACTACAGACAATATCCATATAAGCACAGCTGAAGTACACATATTGTTATATATATCAACCATCCCAAAAATGTACACGTGACATGTGCTATGAACTCATTAACAAATATTGATATGCTATTTCCTCATTTATTTGCATATTAGTTTCTATATATTTAATTTCATTTTTTTCGTTTCATTTCCGTCTTTCTGTCTTCTTTATTATATATATATTTGCTTGCTAATTTTTGATTGAGGAGGTTTACATCAAAAGATATGTATAACGTTTGCATTGTCTCAAGCAAAGTACTTAAGCGAATGGGACTGTTTAAAGTCTTTATTCAATATAAGATGATTCATCATTCGTTTTCATTATTGCATTGTCATATATAATTTCCTTTGTATTCACATACGTAGGGTCACCAACAAAAGTCTTTTCTGCGGTTGTCGGGTTGTGCTTCCGTGTGAGTGTAGGGCTCACGCCGGGGCTCACGTAAGACCCGAGTTCGTCCTCCATGGAGGCTCCATCAACGATCAGCGTCATGTATGGCTGGACGGGTGCTATAGGCCGCATCTCCATGTAGCCGGAACACATATCCTGGTCTCCCATATCTGAAACCTGCTCCTATTTAAAAGTAAATCATAGATCAAGACAAAACTAATCCAATAATAGTCCGTTACTGTCTCAGATCGGTTTGTCCGGTAAAATGTTATATCGACGGTTTAAGTAAAGATCTGCATTACCTAGATAAGACGCAACTGCATCTGTGCTGGCCGCTAGGGGTTTAACGCACACCACAACCCAACACAAGCTAACACGAGAGTATTAACCTTTTAGTTTAGCCATGACTAATTAATAAACATACAGTCTGCGTGTTGTTATCGGTTCGACTCCTTTGGCAAGGCATTTATCTCGATTTGCCATTCTCAATTAAGATGTAATAAATAAATATCTGGTTGGAATTTATTCTTGGAATGATTTGAGAGCCTTAGGTCATGTTGGTGAACGTCCAGGTAATATAAATACTTTGTAGGTGTAATTATCATTATGATGGTGATGGTGGTAAAAAATAAAAGCAAAAATTATCCGAATACTCACCCTATCCTGTCCCGAAGTAGAAGGTGGATGACCTTGTTCTGATGATGTCTTCGATGAATGAGAATGAGATCCAGCTCGAGAAGTTGACCAAGGTTCGGCTGTCCTTGCTTTGATAGATAATAAACCATTTTTGCTTTTATTTTTCAATTCAATACGTTGAACTAGATCAATTACGAAACTGTTCCTTTGTGTACTTGCCCCGAATAAAATGTTTGTAACGTAATTGCGACCTGTTATTCCTAGTATCAATCAGTACTAACCTAAACTCTGTTAGCTTAGGTACTGTGCTGAAAGTACGCTTTCTTTCCATTGCTTTGCTGAAATATTTATGGAGAATATAATGAACATGTATCTACTTATCATACGTTGATTACAGTGTGTATAATGTTAGATTAACAAAAATGAACAGAGCCCTACCTCTCTTTGTCGATCGAATCACCAATATTATCACAATGATGAGCAATAGAACAACCAACATCCATGGAACCAATATCAGGACTACCGTTGACAGACCTTCAAAGATTTAAAAAAAAAAAAAAAAAAAAACGCGTACCAATATGTAACCCTTGCAAATCTTTCTCAATTACACTTACCAATGACGACCTAGCTTTTGTCTAAAAATACAATTCACAAATGACCTTAACATTTTAACTTTTATTGTTTTTTTCAGTTTGAAGTGTGACATTTATGGTCACATTTAAGGTCATGTACAGTATTGGTGATCCCTCAAAAGCTATATTAGATTCCTTTTAATTTTAGGAGATATATATGAAGACACTAGCGATATTAAGATGCTGTGACCTTTGTTCCTCCTCAAGTGAATGATAACACAACTGAGCTGTAAGAACAATTTCAATACCTATTCTGAGATTTACATTCTAAAAAAAGGGAACTACACACGTGTAATACCTATATATGAGTTATTTATCTCATTTGTATTATTTCTACATTTCTACATTTCTAGCAAGTCATCATACTTTCAAAATGATAGCTCATAAATGTACATATACATCTGGCAAAAACAGAAAGTTAGCTAGCTTCCAATGAGTCGGGGGAAGGGGGGGGGGGGGCAATTCAGGATTAAGAATCCTGCGTATTTCACACCCCAAAACAGAAGTCACATTCAAAATGACATAGTTATACGACCTTTAAGGGACCATCAATGAAAAGAAAAACATTTTTCTCATAGAATGTTTTTAAATCACCCGACAGGAAACAATTCGTTATTGAATCCATCTTACCTTGAAATTGACATCCGTCGGTATTAGCCACGGTTATAATGTCAGGGTGGTCTGTAGATGCTAGATATATTGAACCTAATAAAAGACAGAAAGATTTGAGCTTCTTTTCATTTTCAGCATTCGATCAAATTAAGTTGTTGCCATATTCATTGCAATTTTTGAAATTAAGTATTCAATTAAGAGATGTTAATAATATCTCACATCACTAGGACTGAATTTTAATACTCAAATTATTTAGTTTTTATCATGTAACAATCGAAAGTTCTTTTCCTTTAAGTATTTTTAGGCTATCTGTACAAGTATTTGAAGTACATGTAGACAATTCGTGTTTTATTTCTTACCATGAATCACGTTGAGGTATTCTTCTGAGCATATCCCTGGGCATAGAGAGGTCTTAGACACACAGCAGGACAGAGAGCTTACGTTTAAATCAAGCTTGAAGCTAGCCAAATGTAATGCTCCTGTATTTTCCCATGAAGCACTTGTATTTCCATTTCGTCTACCATCCTGATAGGATGAGGCGAAGAAGAGTGATGACGATGTCAGATTGAAGTTACCGGTATTGGTTTGACAGCTCAATGCACTCTGACCACCGACGGTAGATTGAAAGGAGTCGTTTCTGACGATTTCAAGATGCTGAACACAAACTGCGAGAAAACAAATCAGTTCAAATCAATTTGATTTCATCTTTTCAAACAAAAAATAACATACATATGATTATACATGTTCATTGTTACATAGAAGAAAGGAATACATTTATATACATTTGTAAAAAATATTTAAAAAACGTTTTGTTGGTAGGTAGCAACCAGTAAAGGGAGTGATAAAAAAAAAATCTTCTGTGTGCCCATGCCTTGAGCCATAATGCATGGCCGTACAGAGGAATTATTTATGTTGGGGACCGGGGTAAAATGCAATGAATTATTGATAATTAATTTCATTTATTTGTTTTGTTTTTTATTTGTGGGAATTGCCCTCTACTCTAGACCTCCCCCCCCCCCTGCGTACAGTCATGGTTCAGTGGCAAAGCAATGGCCTCGTAACTGTGAGGCCCCAGGATTAAAACCGTGTCGATGTGCTATATTAGTGCCCTTTGTGGGGCATTAATCCTCATTACTGTCATTTATGACTTAAGGGCGTAGGTCCCCTAGTTGATAAGCATATTAGCATACACATGCTTCAGCAGTCACGCAAAAAAAAATATGGCTAATTGTTATACAATTAAATCTGAGAATGAATACTATTTTTTTAGATCTATTAGGAATAAATCATTGTCAAAATAATTCCATAAATTAGGGTAAAACAAAAATATTGAAACTTTACGAGCAACAGTGTATTAGAAGATAATTTAAGATAATTTAAAAGTTTGCCGCTATTCTCTCGAGGCCGCCATCGATTTCAAGGTTACCGCTCATGATGTCGGTCTCCTGCGTTTTCTGTAATTCATCCATTTTCATTGAAAAATATTTGTGTTTGTATGCATCTTTTAATGTACTTAAAAATGTATAATTATGTAAAATGAAGAAAACAAAAATTACTTTATGTATATGATTATGTTCTATTTTGAAAACACAGAAATAAAAACAAACAAACAAACAAACAAGAGTTACAATTTTGAATTTCAACAATCAGACTTTCCATACAATGTGTGGGACGATGTTTGGAACAGATTTCAGTCCGAATATAAAAAATCCTCCTCCACGCTTGTTTATTCAAGAACATAAAGCGATAGTGAAGGTTGCATTGAAAAATCTAACAAATCCAGATAAATGATCGAAGTTACGACATAAGTTAACATGAAACCATGAAAATCTCTAGCAATACTTTCTGATGATTTTGTGATGTAATTTACACAAAATTCCTATATTCATCTTGTATCTAGTAGCTTCTTTAGGACCACGATCACTTTCAGGATCAGCTGGAGTTAGACATTATTGCCAGGTACATAACATGATTTAAGGAAAACGATTTTGGCAAGACATAGACATTCAAAACGAGAACACAAGGTTGTCGTTTTTTTTCGTATTGCTTTATTTTGGTCTTACTTTCCATTCTCGTTAATCATCTTTCCTTACGTACCTGTTCTCTTTTCTGAATTGTTTTCCTTGCAATTATTCTTTCTCTCCACACAATTAGTGCTAAAATAAGCACTGATCATTTTATTTTATAATGTATATATATATATATATATATTTGTTTATGCTGAGGAAAGTACAAAACTCTTCCTTTTTTTTCTTCTATTGTTTACGATATGTTTAGTAAAATGTGTCACTTAAAGATAACCCTCGTGTAATCATATGCTTTTGTTAATATGTTAATTCAGATACCCTAATTTATATATAAAACTATGAACCGGGACCTACATAATACAAGCCATGCTTTTTAGTTGATCCCCCACTTTATTGATTGATTTATATGATTGTATTCTATATTATAACTATTATCATGTACATTATGTTTTCTATATTGTATGTTTAGTTATAATAATTACCAATGTTCATTATGTTCAATTATGTTATATTTGATAAAGTGAAATAAATAAAAAATAAACTTGGATACAAACATAAATAAATAATTTGTTACATCATATAGCGCATTACGTTAAAAACAATAATACATAACTATGAAATATTTCAATGCATAGGGAAAATACTTGCCAAAAACTCTATAACACTATTTTTCCTTATTTACAAAGAATGACATTACATTAAAATATATTACATTGTCACACGGCAACGAGTGAAGTTAAGCATAGTTCAATAAACAGAAATGTGATTTCAATCTTAAACTTGTTGTACTTAAGTCAGTAAAATTCTCAATTCAAAAGTAAACGAAAGTGAAACATAATGCGTACCTTCTACTCTTAAAATGATCGAGGTATTAATATTTCCCGATGCTTCATCATTGTTCTCTATTCGGCACGTTAAAATGGTTCCATTTTGACTTGCTCTTGGGGTAAATGACAATGCACGACTACCTTTGTGTGGATCATTATTATGGCATGCGTGGTAAGAAAGATCAGAACAATTGGGATACCACTGGAGATACACTGATGTATTGGCACGGCATCTTATCGTCGTATTGACATCAGCTCTGACCTTGAGAAAGCTGGATTTGATCTCTGTTCCGTTGCCGTTCTTGTTTATAAGGGTTAAACCCACTGGTGGACCTGTGCCGGAAAAAAAATCATAATCATTTCAAAGGTGTAACCCATGTTTAATACTTTGGGTTTAAAAAAGCATTGGCCTACTTTGTAAAGGCTTCTTTTTGATGGCAGTCAATTAGTTTATTATCTGTCTTCTTCTAGGAGTAACAATGTCTTAAAATATATATTTTAAACGGTTAGATTTTTGAATTTAACTCAGTTATCAAGAATTTCTGTAAGCTGCATGCTATTTCATTTGTCACTTTAATTGTATTTTTAATTGACCTGTACAGTAAAAATGGTTTCGAAGATAAATCTATTCAAGAGTAAAGTTGTCCGACCTTGTAAAAAGAAGTTCGGGGAGTGAGTGAGATATTGACTTTGTGTACGTTTACCCCAGTTTGTTACATTAGCTTACAGCAGGACTTGGTCGCTTTAGTTTCATATTTATTATTCCAATACTTCATAGTACGCATCAATTTTAAATCATACATCCACCCTTAATATAAATATTGCAAATCTGCTTTATACCACCCCTGTATGAAACAAATCTTAACTGTCATCAATAACTAAGAAAATTAAAGTTCATGAATGTCCTGAACACAGCAAATTGAAGAGGAGATCGCAAGATACGTCACAGATTTTCAATTTACAACACTTTCATGTTGATTTCCATGTAGATGTCGGACTAATGTATCATTTAACAGCAAACAATGTAAAGCATAAAGCTAATCGTGACATTGTAAAAAATAAAAAATACATAGTATACGCACCTTTAATTGTCATGTTAAATCTGCATTGTATTTTCATACCTATAATAGGGCGTATTGTACATACATATTGCCTTGCATCTTGCGGGGAAACGTTTTCTATAGTTAACGTACTGGTAGAGCTGTTTAAGACATCCAAACTGTGGCCATCATTGTCCTCACAGCTGCCATAGCGCTCCGAAGGACAGACGAAGAAAGTTGTGTCATTATCACCGATCCACTTAATAGAAAATGCGTTTGGGCGTCCATTGCATGTCATCTTCAAATCTGCTCCAAGGGAAACGAAAACCTGCTTGTACTCGTAGGGAGCCGGCAGACAAACTAGATTCAAGAACAACAAAAGAAACAAATCGGGGTATTTAATAATTTCCCCCATACGTCTGACATTCCCTAATAATCAACCAACAACGAAAAAGGGAAAGTCATATTGTGATTTTGTTAAAATCCAACACAAAGACAAGATTTAAAGAAGTTATAATACAAACATATAAATATAAATATCTGCACATAATACGATAAGATATTAGATTTACGTTTAAAGGGATGCATGATTTCTCTCAAAGGAACATTACCGTTGAGGTTAGAAGATGAAAGGATAACTTACAGATTAAATGAACGGAACAGATTAGCCATACTAAATACAAACGTATGTCCATAGTGATCAGAGTGTCCTTTACAATCGATAACGACGTCAATGTGTTTGAGTAATAAGAACAAAGATTACAAGAGTTTCCAATAATAACTGGTAAACGAGAACAAATTGAATCCAAGCATGCTGGCGCTGTTCAATATTTAAACACTGCATACTTCAGTTTTGTAGATACCTGGCGTGAGAGCATCATCTTTTTTATCGCAAAAGCTGAACAAACATGGCACGGGTTGAGAAGTACTTTTGAAATGCCTACTATGTGGATAGCTTTTGTTCTAGCAGCTATTGTCAAGGCTTAGTGTATTTTAAAGAAATGAAACCGGTAAATGTTATAAACATTGACCTATATTTTTTCCAAATTCAAGATTTGTCATTCAAGTTTTATTGCCAATATATAATAGTACAGTAATTTGTTTCACGTGGGTGTTACATACAATATAAACACAAGAATAAACATGATATTGTATGCTGAGAGCGTGAATGGTGTTAAGTTAATGATGACAAAGACTGCGTCAACACCATTCCAGCACTCAGCAGACAGTATATAACAAGAATATTATTCTTAATAATCACATCATGAATTAAAATATTCCTAAATAGCAAACGTTTAAATGATAATAAAAAATACCGTAACTTCCGCTGATCATATAAAAAGGAAGAAAGAGAGAAAGGTCATAGCGAGTGAGAAAAAGAAAGAGAAAAAGGAGGGACAAAAGGCAGAAAGAAAAAGAGTGAGAGAAGGAAGAAACGAATTAGGATCTGCAAAGACCTGTTCATGATTCAAAGGGATCGCTTGATGAAGTCATCTGTATAATGATAAACAATTCAAAAACTTGATTCAAAAATCAAAATGTGTACATTTTATCCCATTTTACCAACTGCCTTGTAGGTGATAAGTTTTATCCGTTATGGACGAAGGTCCAAACCTGTAAATAACTCTATCTACTTTGACCAAAGACCAATCATGTCATGAAAGACGGTAAATTTTGTTCGCTTTTGCGAAGTGCCCAAAGTGGTAAATTATCTATCCATTATTTTTAGGACATCAACCCGATCTCAATATCAATCTCCCCATTAACATGAGTCATAGCCAGAATTCAAATAATTCGAGACACATAAAACGAATCACCAATAAGAAATGTGATAAATATTACCCAACTGTGATGCTAACAAATGTCCGTTCAATGAAGAAAAAGATATCTAATTAGAATAAGTGAAACCTGATGTGGAGGCTGAAATCATGCCACGGCGAATATAACTCAATGGTACATCCTGTTTCACCGGGATAGGACTGATCATATAGGCAGCGGTGGTAGCCTTCATGCGATGGAAAATTTGCACCCAGTTTGCTATAAATTTGATCGGGTATCACCCCATCTAAAATAATAAGGGTAAAATGAACTTAAACATCTAAGTGAAAGGGATCACTGATTCAAAAGTATGTGTTTATACTCCCCATCCCGTACACCTTGCCAAGGCGACATTATTAGTCATCTGATTTCCATGGAAGATCACATTGAAAGCACTCATCAAGATTCATCGTTGATGATAGTTCGAAACTCCAATGATCTTGATGTCGGTGTATTTGTTAGGCATTTCGGTTGGTCACAGATGGCTAAACAACATAACCACAATTATCACACTTTAAACATGATCTTTACTGATCGTCCCCAACTTCTAGTTGAAAAAGAGCTGTGATTACCCTTATCCCAAATAAACAAATAAACAGCAAATTGCACAATTACTACCGGATCTACTATCACGGGTATCTTCTCGCGAGTAATGGAGACCTTCATCTCTAAGTGGACCAGCTGCGCCCCCCCTCCTTATATACGAAAAACAATTTAGAAACGTTGCTGGTACATCTACTTTGTACTACCTTGTCGGTCTCTTGGATTCCATCCTGAAGGATCTCGACAATCCCGGTCGGTGTGTATTGTGACGGAATGTTACAGTGTTTAACCTGAAGAGGGCGACATTTTGGTCAGATTTGATATAAGTGATTTGATAACGCTGCGAACGGGCAGTCCGTGTTTTGTACTGATGCAGTAGGTAATGCAGTAAAGTAAGCTGAAAGATCAAACATCATTGTAAGTTGTCGTTATTTGTCTCGGATATTACTTTGATTGAAGTGATTGATGAATGCATGATTGAGATCCTCGTTGAATAGTTGTGAGTTGTGAGAGTCGACTGTCTGGGAGAGTTGACTGATTTATAAGACGAGACCTGGTTCGTGTCGTTCGGAATTGCTACCAAGTTCATGGAACCAGATCTCGTCACACTGGTGGCAGCGGCGGGATAACTAAAACAGCGTGGGTCATGCTTCCAGCGTGAAACTACATACTAAGACACGGACTCAAAACACGCCACCTTTTTAGGTGCTAACGTGAGCTGCGAACTATCGAGAAATGCAGCCAGGTGAGGTGCCAAGTTGAGGTGCAAGTTGAGGTGCCAAGTTGAGGTGCCAAGTTGAGGTGCCAGGTGAGGTGCCAAGTTGAGGTGCCAAGTTGAGGTGCAAGGTGAGGTGCCAAGTTGAGGTGCCAGGTGAGGTGCCAAGTTGAGGTGCCAAGTTGAGGTGCCAAGTTGAGGTGCCAGGTGAGGTGCCAAGTGAGGTGCCAAGTTGAGGTGCCAAGTTGAGGTGCCAAGTTGAGGTGCCAGGTGAGGTGCCAAGTTGAGGTGCCAAGTTGAGGTGTCAGTTGAGGTGCCAATTGAGGTTCTACTTGAGGTAGAAGTTCTTTGTGCTACAGCTCTTAATAAATTCACCATGGATAAAAAGGAGCATCAAAGGTCCTCAGTTAATGAATGTGACCTAACTCAATTGAACACAGAGCTGGAACGTCTACGAATGGAGAATCAAATTTTACAGTTGGAACGTGACAATGCACGGTCAAAAATTAATCTGATAGAAGCAAGACAACAGGGACTGTCTTCACAAAGTACCGTCAAGCTTGGACAGTTCGAAGAACCATCTGTGAGAAGGAGAGTAGATACGGACATAGTTTTCAATGGACCGTACACTGAGAGAAACAAGGGTGAAAACACGCCCGAATGTGGAGAGAAGAAGGGCTTGTATCCTGAGCTATTGACCCCAGACCGGAAGGTTGGAACCGATTGTTCGACTCCTGTGCCGGATACCATGTTTTCTCAAGAGTTGGCTGGGGACATTGGGTCCCCTTTCCTTGAAGGATTCGATCCCAATTTTCCATGGGAAAAGGCCAGTGGAAGAACGAAATCGGCTCTTACGAAGAAGCCTGACAACAAGCAGGGTGATGTGGAAATAAAAGAAGAAGTTTCTAGAGATTGTTCAATAGGAACAAGACAGAGCCAAAGGCCTTGCATAACACCTGATCGGTTCAATGGACAAACATCGTGGCATCAGTACTTGAAACACTTTGAAGCATGCAAAGATATAAATGGTTGGACAGAGGAGCAGGCAAGTGCTTTTCTGACTGTAAGCCTTCAAGGTGAAGCACTCCGTCTGTTGGACCATCAGCACGATCGCAAACTTACGTATAGGGGACTGACCAAGCTCCTAGAGCAGCGATTTGGCCCAAGTCAACAGGCAGAAAATTTTCTGTTTGAATTGCGTCATCGCCGTCAAGGCCAAACAGAAACACTGAAGGAACTTGGCCAAGTCATATGTGAATTGGCAATCAAAGCCTACCCAGACATTCCAGAGGTTGGGAGAAAAAGGCTCGAGAAGAACCATTTTATTGAGGCAATAGAAGACCGGACTATCCGAGAAGGAGTGCACAGAGCTAGGCCAAAGGACATTGACGAAGCTATTCGTGCGGCCATAGAAACAGAGAACTATGAAAGAATCGAAGAAGAACGAAGATCGGAGAGACGTCCGCACAAATTGGTGAGGGGTTCAGAAAAGGAATCTGAGCAACTCATCCAGAAATTGGAGCATTTGTGTGAAAGGCAGGCAACACAATTCGAGACAATGACAAGGCTCATGAATGAAAGATTTCTTTCTTCTGAGAGAGTTCCCAAACCACCAACTCCTGGAAATTCCGACAAGAAATGGCGGAGAAAAGAAGATTTGATATGCTTCAACTGCAACGAAAATGGACATTTCGCAAGGGAATGTCCTCTTCCTGAAAAGGAGAGGTCGGGAAACGACGAACAGCTGACCGGAAGGTCCACGGGAAGGCTGTAAGAAGTAACGGACCTAGTCGACTTGATGATGGAAGGATTGTAACACTTGCACCTAACGAAGAACCCAAGCAAGGCTTATTTGTAGAGGGTACCATCAGGTCTATAAAATGTAGATTCCTCATCGATACAGGTTCAACTGACACAATTGTTAGAACTGACATGTACTACAGTATTGCGAAAGAGCAGAGACCGGTTCTTGAACAAGACAACGTCAGGGTTCAGCAGGTAGATGGAACGCCACTTGATGTGCTAGGAGTTGCCTGGACAGAAGTCAAAGTTGGAAAGACAATCTTTCCAGTAAAGGTCATCTTTGCTAATATTAGGAACCAGGTAATACTTGGAATGGACTTTTTGATTCCAACCGCTGGGGTTCTAGACTTCTTCCGGCTGGAACTCATCTTGAACGGGGAACACATTCGATGCCTTAACCAGATAGGGAGATCATTCCTAAGAAGGATTTTAGTGAAAGAAACTATTGAGGTGCAACCAGGTCAAGAAACGCTCGCGCAAGGTGAGATCGCCAACTGTGTGGACGAGATGACGGGTACTGCCATAATCGAACCAGTTGCAGGCGGAGGCGAATTGGCTCGCCATGGGCTGGTGTTGGCAAGGTCCCTTGTCACTGCAGAGGCAGATGTTTTGCCACTGAGGTTGTTTAACCCGGGGAACAACAAGATAACACTTCGCCAGGGAACAATGGTCGGGATGATCTCACCAGCGGAAGTGCATGAAAGTGGGGAAAGGACAGAGAATAGTGGAAACGATGAAGTTCCTTCATACCTACAAGACTTGTTGCAACGAAGCCTGAGCAACATCGATCCGAAATATCACCAAGCTATCAAACAGTGCCTCGTGGATTTTCAAGATGTATTTTCTTCTGGAAGTCACGATTTGGGCCGGACCAATGCTGTCAGACACCACATCGAAACCGGCAATTCAAGACCTATAAGACAACGCCTTCGACGTCACCCTATCGTCAATCAGCAAGAGATTGATCGCCAAGTCAAATCATTAGTGCAAGAAGGTCTCATCGAACCTTCCGATAGCCCCTGGGCAGCCAATGTAGTGCTTGTGACTAAGAAGGACGGTACAAAACGGTTGTGTGTAGATTACCGCGGCCTGAATGTAGCAACTGTAAAAGACGCCTACCCTGTCCCCCGAATAGATGAGACATTGGATGCACTAGGCGGGGCCAAGTGGTTTTCAACCTTAGATCTAGCTGCAGGCTATTGGCAAGTTGCCCTTGATAATGAAGCTCAAGACAAATCATCTTTTGTGGTTCGCGGTGGCCTATACAAGTGGAAGGTAATGCCATTTGGGCTGTGTAATGCCCCCGCAACTTTCGAGAGGTTGATGGAGAAAGTGATGGCTGGTCTACAATGGGACATATTGCTCATCTATTTGGATGATGTAATAGTGTTCGGTCGGACAGTTGATGAGCAAATCGTACGACTTCGCACAACATTGGCGCGGCTCCGGGAAGCCAATTTGAAATTGAAACCATCCAAGTGCAATTTGTTTCAACAGTCGGTGAAATACCTAGGTCACATCGTGTCTTCAGAAGGAATCACAACCGACCCTGCCAAGGTCGAGACCATTCGGAATTGGCCCAATCCCACATGCAGCAAGGATGTTCGAAGCTTCTTGGGGCTTGCATCCTATTACCGCAAGTTCATTCGCGGGTTCGCATCCATCGCATCACCACTTCATGAACTGACTGAGAAGGCTAGGCGTTTCGAGTGGAATGACGAATGTCAAAGAGCTTTCGAAGAGTTGAAGGAGTGCCTTATCCAGGCTCCGATCCTAGTATGTCCCTTACCAGAGGGGGATTTCCTGCTTGACACTGATGCCAGTCAGAATGGTATAGGGGCTGTGTTGTCCCAAATTCAGGAAGGCGAGGAAAAAGTAGTCGCTTACGCAAGCAAGAAGCTATCGAGGGCTGAGAGGAACTACTGTGTGACCCGTCGCGAGCTGCTAGCAGTTGTGTTCTATTTGAAATACTTCAAGCAGTATCTCTACGGTAGGAAGCTGACCGTTAGAACAGACCACGCTTCTTTGCAGTGGCTCCTCAACTTCAAAAATCCAGAGGGCCAATTGGCACGTTGGATCGAGGTTATCGCAGCATACAAACTGACAATACACCATCGTCCAGGAAAGAAACATGTGAATGCCGACAGTCTGTCCAGAAAACCATGTTCTCAGTGTGGCCTTGTTGATGACACAAGTGACGGCGAAGACACATCTACAGAGACAGATACTCCCTCCGAGCAAGTCCAGTTCCATTGTAGGGCAATTATTGCCTTACCTGGGGTCACTCGAGAGGCCTTAAGAGAAGGCCAGTTGGAAGATGATAGTATGAGCTGGGTATTGAAGGCTAAGGAAGGAAGAAGCTGTAGACCAGATTGGGAAACAATAGCCAACTCGACAGCTGCAAAGAAAACGTACTGGGCTCAGTGGGACCAATTGGATTGCAAGCAAGGAGTACTATGCAGAAAATGGGAGACGTCGGATGGGGCATGCGTGAAATGGAAGGTTATCCTGCCACGGAAGTACCGAAAAGAATACCTAGAAGCAATCCATGGGGGTACAACAGGAGGTCATCTAGGCGTTACCAAGACATTGTCAAACGTAAAACAGAGGGTTCATTGGTCAGGCGTGTCAGGAGACGTGAGGTCATTCATCCGGTCGTGTGACCTGTGCGCCAGAAGGAAATCCCCCTCAAAGAGGGCACGTGCTCGACTTCAACAGTACGAGGTGGGAGAGCCAATGGAAAGAGTAGCAATGGACCTTGTCGGGCCTTTACCCAAGACCATCCATGGGAATCAGTGGATCCTTGTAGTAGGGGATTATAAGAGCAAATGGATGGAAGCGTATGCGCTTCCGGATGCTCGAGCTACAACAGTGGCCCAAAAGTTTGTCGAAGAATTTGTGTGCCGTTTAGGTGTCCCTCGTGAACTACATACCGATCAAGGAACTAATTTTGAATCGCAGGTGTTTGCAGAGATGTGTTCCCTGTTGGGCATTCGAAAGACAAGAACAACAGCTTACAACCCGAAATCAGATGGGCTCATTGAGAGGTTCAACAAAACCCTCATCAATATCACCGCCATGCTCATCGAGCAGTCAAAGAAGTCTAGGGAATGGGATGAGTGCTTGCCATATGCAACTAGCGCATATCGCTGTACTGCACAAGAATCCACGGGAGAGTCACCCAACATGCTCATGCTCGGGAGAGAAGTGACGCTTCCAATAGACCTGACTATGGAGAATCCAAATTATCCTAGCTGTGATGAACCAAAAACAGACTACGCTGAAAAGCTACGCCAGAATCTACAACAAGCTCACGAACGGGCTAGCGAGTGTCTTAGGAAGAGTGCCAGGCGTCAGAAACGCAATTATGACAGGAAAACTACCACCACTAATCTCAAGGAAGGGCAGTTTGTTTGGTTATATGATCACAGCAAGAAGAAGGGGGTTTCCCCGAAATTACAGCTGCGATGGATGGGTCCTTACCTAGTGGTTACGAAGATCTCAGATGTTACGTTTCGGATTCAGCTGAGTCGCCGATCGAAAGCAAAGGTAGTACATGTAGATAGGCTCAAGCTGTACACTGGTGAAGATCTTCGAGCATGGGACTATCGCCTTAGAGTTCCTGAGGAGGAATTTCCCTTTGCTGATTCTCCTAATCTTTCCCCTGAGGTCATACCAGAAGAGATCAGCCCTGCCAGTGATGAAACTTTGTCAGATGATCATCAACCCCAGCTTGATGAGACCCCTGCTGATGATCAACCCCAGCTTGATGAGAACTTGCCTGATGATCATCAACCCGGGCTCGATCTTCCCCCTGATCTACCTCAGACTCCCGTGATTGAGAGTCGCTATCCCAGAAGAAGACGAAAACCACCAGATTTCTTTTATTAAATAAGAATTATCGACATAAATAATTATTTGTGTTTTGTTCTTCACAATTGCAGAATAATGTCTAAGGAGTGGAAGAAACCAGAGGACTTGGATGGGGACCGGCTTTACAAGTGCCGAGAATGTCTTTCCACGTTCTTGTAGCACCGCAGCCTGATGCGCCATATCGGGGAGAACCATCGGGATGGATCCCGGAAGTGGAACTGCAAGACCTGCGATTATTCCTCTACCAGGCGGGGGAATTATGAAAGGCACGTGGACGGACACCGAAAGGACGAACAGCGCACGGTTTCCAGAAGAGAGTCGAGCAAAGAAAGATAACTGGTGGGCCGGGGCGGTGAAAGGGCAAAATCCCCGGGGCGGTGAAAGGGCAAAATCCCCAGATCGACGTTGTCCGGAGACGAAGAGAGACGACAGAGACCAGCCACAGGAAAACAACACAGCCATTATAAGTGTACATCCAACTCCAGTGCCTAGTATTGATTCTTCCAGACATGCCAGAGGCAAGCCTCTTGCCATGCTTAAGAGAGCCGCATCCCAGGATGAGGTGGTTTCGTCATCGTCATCAGCATCATCTTCGTCGGAAGAAGCTGAGAGTGGAGGAGAGGGTGCCACTGGAAATGCGCGTACAGACAGACCGGTTTTCAAGAAAGCGAGAGTTGAGAAGAGGATTACGACGACCTTTACTATTGAAGGACGCGTAGTTCGTACGAGAAAGACGAAGGAGTTCTTCGACCGCTTCATACTTGTTTAAGTTAACACTAAATCTTACTGGTTTACTTGATCTGTTTTGATTACAACTATAGGCCTACAGTTTACAAATTGCTTAAATCAGGTAGGCCTACTAGAGGTCAGGTTTTTTGTTGTTGTTGTAACTTAAGTATTACTAGGGATCTTACGAGAAAAGTGTTTTGATATTCTTTACATTTCCAAACGTATTTTGGACATTGTTGATCAATGTCTTTTTATTGTGATTACTTGTGTTATATAATTATATATCTATAAAAATAACAGGAAGAAGAGAAAAAGGCAAATGTGTAGCTTATTACGTTGATTTGCTTGGACTTTCTTATAGATTGGTTAGGAAAACAAGAACTAATAGTAAAAACCGTTTTACATGTTTTTAATGCCTATATTGTTGAGCTATGTTTAAAATGTCTTTTCAGTAGGTTTAGAACGAGGACGTTCTAGTCTAAGTGGGGGGGTTGTGTGACGGAATGTTACAGTGTTTAACCTGAAGAGGGCGACATTTTGGTCAGATTTGATATAAGTGATTTGATAACGCTGCGAACGGGCAGTCCGTGTTTTGTACTGATGCAGTAAGTAATGCAGTAAAGTAAGCTGAAAGATCAAACATCATTGTAAGTTGTCGTTATTTGTCTCGGATATTACTTTGATTGAAGTGATTGATGAATGCATGATTGAGATCCTCGTTGAATAGTTGTGAGTTGTGAGAGTCGACTGTCTGGGAGAGTTGACTGATTTATAAGACGAGACCTGGTTCGTGTCGTTCGGAATTGCTACCAAGTTCATGGAACCAGATCTCGTCACAGTATCTTTTTGTGCAATAGATTTCGATAAAGCGTTTGACAATATTAACCACAACGTCGTCATGAAAAGGTAAATCGATTATGATGGGCAACTTGCCCTAATACCGGTCATTTGCAGCTTTTTACATGATAGCATGCAAGCTGTCAAAGTGGGTAAGTTGGTATCTTGTAACCTGACTGCGAATACATGTTATCCCACCCCTTATTACAACAGGCTTTTCATGACATTTGTTACATAATCGGTCTATGCAACAATAACAAACTGAAAGTTCCAAAACATTCAACGCCCTCAAAAGTCTTCTTTTTCTTTAAGCAGTGATTCAGGAAGTGGTGCCGGTAACTTTCAAACCTACGGGAGAAGTATAAATCAAATTTTACACGAAAAAGAATGACCTTCGTTTCTTTTTTTCTTTTTTTTTTCATTTTCATTCGTGTATGCATACTCAGATTTGATCTAATTTAAATATAGCTGTATAATGTTTATTTCCATCAATCTAGCACTAATTGAGGTATGCACTTGAAACTTCGTAATGATATAATAATGTATTCACAGGAAGATTGTATTATAAGATTTTGAAGTAGGTAGGCAAAAGGTCATGGAGTGCATTAAAATACCTCGTTATCACAATAACTCAAGAATCACTGGAGGTATGATCGGGCTTCAAACCTGGTGAATTAGGGGGTTATCACCAATGGAAAGCGATCTGATAAATTATTGAGGTAAGTAGCTAAAGGTCAAAGGTCATAGAGGTCAATTTTCTAAAAGACAGGTTATAGGCTCAATGCTGCGATATTCTGAAAACCACTTAGAATATGAACTTTTTAGGCGTGTTGTTTTCATTGTGGTATTCCAAGAATAATTGATGCCATGATTTTAACTGAATTTAGGCATATGCATATCGGAAAAACAGTCCCACGCCTTTTGTTTAAATATATTGTTTTGTTTTTGTTTTAAGGTCACCATAGGAGACCTCGAGAAACAAAAGTAGGCCTCACTGCTTGTACGTTAAGGAATCGTCAAATTCAAGCCCATATATCTCTTCCCCCCTTTGAGAACTATAAATCTATCTGGTTGGCTCTGCCTAGGTTATTGGAAGTGCTCCCTCTTTTGATGAGTTGGTGTATATGACCTCCTCCCTGGAAAGACGAGTTTATTTCTAATATACTGATTATGTGTGACATATCACTTTCACTATCCATTCTAATGAAGTGTCGACATACGAGATGAAGAAATACCCCCCTCGTCCTCCTCCCCCGCACACACATAAACACGCCCATCCGCCCACACACTCTCTCTCCCTCCCTCTCTCCCTCCATCACTTCCTCCCACTTCTCCCCATCCATCTCTCCCCCCCCCATCCCCCTCCCCTTTATCGCCATATCTCTCTCTCTCTCTCTATTCTCTCTCTCTCTGTCTCCTCTCTTGTTCTCTCTCTCTCTCTCTCTCTCTCTCTCTTTCTGTCAGCTTGTTTCCCTTCACCTAATGTGACCACTAAATCAAAACATCTTTTCTGTAAATTCTTACCCAACAACCCTCTCTTTTAAATGTTTCATATGTTTCTAAACCATACTTTTGAGAAATTGAGTAATTTAGAAATGGATTTATTCATTTCTTTCATATTTTTCAACATTTTTGGAAACATTTTTGGAAACATTTATATATTCACGTGCATTAATGTGCCACTACATATTTTTGACTTTCATACAAATTGTTCTCCTAATTGAGTACATGACAATATATAGAAGAAAAAACAACTAAATCATACTAAGTTTCATGTTTCCTGCGTAGTTAAAACGAATTAAATATGCTTGCAGCCTTCAGATTAGCTAGACATTTAACTATGAAATTAGAGAGTAACCCGCTATTAACAAAGATAGAAAAAGGGGGAGAACGGTAACTACAACAATAGTAACAGGTTTAGTAGCAGGTTTATTAAAGTGAATGATGCCAGGTCATGGATAATATAATCCAAATGAACATAAATTCATACAGTAATAAAAATGAATAGAAAAACACGAGCCATTAATTATTTCAAATTAGCCTAGTTTTAAAACCTTTTTGAAAAAGAGCATGTAGATTTCGAATTTAAATAAGGGAAGAGTTCAACTTCTCTGGTCCAGTGTGTCGAAAAGTCGCAAGAGCAACTACGGTAGGATAGTATTTGTCAGTTTGTCTAGCGGGATAAGGGTGTAAATCTTTACTTAAATTGAACAATTAAACAAAGTATGAAGGTAGTCGACCAATTTGTAAGCGGATCGAACACAAAAGTGCAATTTGTAGAATATGTATATCATAGACTTGTGATGCTTTTTGTTTTAAAAGTAATGGATTAGAGTGGTCACGGTAAAACAAAAAATTATGCAGAAGTAAAATGGAATCTAATACTCTTGAAATTTGTTAAAATGATAATATGAAATATATGGCTGAATTAAGTAATCATACGACATGAACAAAATATTCAATGGGGCATAATGTTTCAATTTACAGAGTATTTCGAAATTGCGTGACATTATGTAAGAGATATACTTGCCCTGGGTATTCCATCTCAGATTATTATTTGTTAGAATACCAAGGACTTTGGTACTCTCGTTTCTTACAAGTATTTCACCATCTATGTTAAAAGTACATTGATTTTGCCATTCCTGTTTTGAAAGTATAAACATTTTTTTACCTAAGATTAAGAGATTGTTTATTGGCATTAAACCATTTTGATAATTTCGGTATTGCAATGTTGTTTGAAGATCTGAGTGGAAAAAAAAATACATTGGTGTCATCATACATTAATATAAAAGCGTATTAATGCAATAGGTGAATAAACAATATCATATTGAACCGCGTGGTACCCCATATTCTATTGACAATCACTTTGATTCAGTTAAATCATAATCCACGCATTGCTTTCTATTCGTCAAATATTTTGTAATCGACTGTATTACAACACAACTCATTCCATAATATTTCAATGTACGTATTATTCAACATCAACAGTGTCAAATGCATCGCTCAAATCAATGTATAAGATTGATACTCTATCAAATACTGGCAAGAATGCTCGTTTGGTTGATTGAGATTTTCTTAATACCACAATTGAAAACTTAAGTGCAAAAATCCGAGGCTTCCACCCCCCTCTTACTGTTTAAACAACTTTCGAGACTAGAACCTGGATCCCAACTGATTAGAAACAAGAAGCAATCGAAGTAAACCACAAGGACACAAATCTAAGAACATCAATATACAAATGTAAATATTAATCAAAGAGCGTGCGAGTTTAATGAGGAAACACTTGGGAAATAGTTCTGTGTTTTCCTAACTGTCCTCTACTGTGAAAGAAAATGTGAAAGTGTATTTTGAATTGATCTCAGGATTATAGAAAGGAATATCCTATCTTCGATGTTCCCTTCCAGATATGCGGCGTTCAACATAATGGGACGAGTGTTCTATTACGTACTACGTGTATCTATATATAGGCCTATTTTGGTTTGAGGGGTGGAGGGGTTGGTATGTTTCTTTAATTCATCATGAACAATTAAAAAGAGAAATTCTTCTTAAAACGGTAATATACAGACGCTATATTATAATGCACAATAAACCAAATATTTTAGGTGGGCATTTTACGAAATACTGTCCCGGTGCCATAAGAATATCCTTATACCTCATTAAAGTGCAAATCCTGAAAACCAAATCAACCTCTCACACATTGATCAGAATATTTTTGTTTCAAGCAAAGTCACAATAAACTTATTGACATTTATCATCAAAATATTTCTATATAACATGTGTTCACGTATTAAACGCTAATGAGCTAAAATAGGCCTTGCTTTTCAACTAAATGAAAAAAGAAAACAAATATATATATTGTGTACTGGTTTCAGTAATAAGCATCTTCATCAAATCCTGACAGAAAACATGATATCTACCATTCTCTGCCAAAACAAATTTTGTGCAAGAAAAATATCACTAGCATATCAACATCCGACCCCCCCCCCCCCCCAACCTGCACGGCGTATAGAGACTGAAACTATCCCCTTCAAATACACTCAAATATCTCGTCTCTTCGTTTTATCTGAAGTACTACTTAACAGACAATATCCATATAAGCACAGCTGAAGTACACATATTGTTATCTATATCAACTACCTCGATAATCTACATGTGATATGTGCTATCTTGTCATTAACATACATTAAAATGCTATTTCTTCATTAATTTGCTTATTAATTTTTATATATTTAATTTCATTTTCATTTCATTTCTGTCTTTCTCTCTTCTTTATTATTTATTTGTTTGCTTGCTAATTTTCGTGTGAGGAGGTTTACATTAAAAGATATGTATAACGTTTGCACTGTCTCAAGCAAAGTACATGGGACTGTTTATAGTCTTTATTCACTATGAGATGATTCATCATCCATTGTCATTATTGTATTGACATATGAAACTTCCCCTGTATTCACATACATAGGGTCACCGAAAAAAGTCTTTTCTGCGGTTGTCGAGTTGTCCTTCCGTGTGAGTGTAGGGCTCACGTAAGATCCGATTTCGTCCTCAATTGTGGCTCCACCACCCAGTAGTGCCATGTATTGCTGAACCGGTGCTATAGGCCGCATCTCCATGTAGCCAGAACACATATCATGGTCTTCCGCATCTGAAACCTGTTCCTATTTAAAGGGAAATCATAGGTCAAGATAAAAAGAATACAATCAGAGTCCAATACTGTCTCAATTCGGTTTGTCTGGTAAACAGTTTATATCGGAGGTTTAAATAAAGACCCGCAATACCAAGATAACACGTAACTGCATCTGGCTAGGCCGCTAGGGTTTTAACGCACACCACAGCCTAACACAAGCTAACACGAGAGTATTAACCTTTTAGTTTAGCCATGACTAATTAATAAACATACAGTCTGCGTGTTGTTATCGGTTCGACTCCTTTGGCAAGGCATTTATCTCGATTTGCCATTCTTTATTAAGATGTAATAAATAAATATCTGGTTGGAATTTATTCTTGGAATGAATTGAGAGCCTTAGGTCATGTTGGCGAACGTCCAGGTAATATAAGTACTTTGTAGGTGTAATTATCATTATGAGTTGTGGTAAAAAATAAAAGCAAAAATTATCCGAATACTCACCCTAGCCTGTCCCGAAGTAGAAGGTGGATGACCTTGTTCTGATGATGTCTTCGATGAATGAGAATGAGATCCAGCTCGAGAAGTTGACCAAGGTTCGACTGTCCCTGCTTTGATAGATAATAAACCATTTTTGTTTTTATTTTTCAATTCACTACGTTGAACTAGACCAATTACGAAATTGTTCCTTTGCGTACTTCCCCCGAATAAAATGTTTGTAACGTAATTGCGACCTGTTATTCCTAGTATCAATCAGTACTAACCTGAACTCTGTTAGCTTAGGTACTGTGCTGGAAGTACGCTTTCTTTCCATTGCCTTGCTGAAATATTTATGGAGAATATAATGAACATGTATCTACTTATCATACGTTGATTACAGCGTGTATAATGTTAGATTAACACAAATGAACATAGCCCTACCTCTCTTTGTCGATCGAATCACCAAGATTATCACAACGATGAGCAATAGAACAACCAACATCCATGGAACCAATATCAGTGCTACCGTTGACAGACCTTCAAAAATTAAAAAAAAAAAAAAACCGCGTACCAACATGTTACCCTTGCAAATCTTTCTCAATTACACTTACCAATGACAATCTAGCTTTTGTTTAAAAATACAATTCACAAATGACCTTACATTCTAACTTTAATTGTTTACTTCAGTTGAAGTGTGACATTTATGGTCACATTTAAGGTCATGTACAGTATTGGTGGTCCCTTAAAAAGCTATATTAGATTCCTTTTAATTTTAGGAGATAGATATGAAGACACTAGCGATATTAAGATGCTGTGACCTTTGTTCCTCCTCAAGTGAATTATAACACAACTGAGCTGTAAGAACAATTTCAATACATATTCTGAGATTTACATTCTAAAAAAAGGGAACTACACACGTGTAATACCTATATATGAGTCATTTATCTCATTTGTATTATTTCTACATTTCTACATTTCTACATTTCTACATTTCTACATATCTAGCAAGACACCATACTTTCAAAGTGATAGCTCATAAATGTACATATACATCTGGCAGAAACAGAAAGTTACCTAGCTTCCAATGAGTCGGGGGAGCCAATTTAGGATTAAGAATCCTGCGTATTTCACACCCCAAAACAGAAGTCGCATTCAAAATGAGATAGTTATACGAACTTTAAGGAACCATCAATGAAAATTTAAAAAAAAATTCTCATAGAATGTTTTCAAATCACCCGACAGGAAATAATTCGTTATTAAATCCATCTTACCTTGAAATTGACATCCGTTGGTATTAGCCACGGTTATAATGTCAGGGTGGTCTGTAGATGCTAGATATATTGAACCTAATAAAAGACAGAAAGATCTGAGCTTCTTTTCATTATCATCATTTGATCAAATTATGTTGTGGCCATATTCATTGCAATTCCTGAAATTAAGTATTCAATTAAGAGATTTTAATAATATCTCACATCACTAGGACTGAATTTTAATACTCAAATTATTTAGCTTCAATCAGGTAACATTTGAAAGTTATTTTCCTTTAAGTTTGTTCAGGATATCGGTACAAGTGTTTAAAGTACATGTATAAAGTTTGTGTATTATTTCTTACCATGAAGCACGTTGAAGTATTCTTCTGAGCAAACACCTGGGCATAGAGAGGTCTTAGACACACAGCAGGAGAGAGAGTTTACGTTTGAATCAGGCTTGAAGCTAGCCAAATGTAATTCTCTGGCATGTTCCCACGAAGCATTCATATTTCCATTTCCTTTCATATCCTGGTAAGATGTGATGAAGAAGAGCGATGACGATGTCAGATTGAAGTTGCTGGTATTGGTTTGACAGCTAAATGCACTCCGACCATCGACGGTAGATTCCAAGGGGTTGTTTCTAAAGATTTCAAGATGCTGAACACATACTGCGAAGAAAAAATGCTTTGAATTCAATTTTATTTCACCTTATCAATAACAAAATAACATGCATACAGGAATAGCATATCTGTTTATACATTTGTACAACATCATAAAAGTTGCTTGGTACGTAGCAGCCAGAACGTATCTACCCTTTTAAAGGTAATTAACTCAAAGATAACCGTCAATATCAGATCATTAGGGACTTTTAGAATGAGTGGACGAGAACACGACGTACGCCGACTGACCATGCGTGTCAACGTACTCAACTGCCCATGTTGACTACAATTAGAAATCTTTTAGATTGCACTCGACGATATACATGTATGCAGGAAGTAACACTATGAATTACATGACAGACAAAGAAAGAGGACAAAATATACAGTTCCTCATTCTACCCTCAACAATAGGCCATTTTCTTAATGTAACCAAATTTAATGCATAGGTCTTTGTGAAGTGCCTCAATACAAATTATTTCATTCACCTGATAGGAATAGTAGTATTTCAATAGTCAGAATGCAACTGCATATATTAAGTGTTGCTAGGTAGGTCAAGCCATAATGTTTGTCCAACGTGGCAACAACTAATGTATGCAGTTAGGATTCTGTCTATTGAAATACTATTATTCTTAACAGGTGAATGAAATAGTTTGTATTGAGGCACTTCACAAAGACCTATGCATTAAATTTGGTTACATTACGAAAATGGCCTATTGCTGTGGTAGAACATCCCTTCACTGCTCTTATGTAAAAATGTGTAGAACAGGTGAATATGCATGTGACACTTGTTCTACACATTTTTACATAATAGCAGGGAAGGGATGTTCCTTTGTCTACCTGAGGAACTGTATATTTTATGCGCACGCGGCATATACTAGTATCGTACTAGATTTAGGAAAATCAAGGTTGACGCATTCTCGATCGCCGACTGAGACGACGTGACGCATGCGCAGTGCCTTAAAATGACGTCACACGTTGCAGTCAAAGCTGAAAACGTGCAAATCTAAAAGTCCCTAATGTAGGGACATGACAAAATCTAATATTACCACACAATAAAGCACAACACAATGCCTGGCATATAACATTACAGGCAAGCAATATATTACCGGTTCAAATTAGATTAATGTATGGCAATGATTTTTTTTACCCCTACTTATCAAAACATTCAGCGAGTGAGATTCTTTAATTGATGAGGGTAGCGAATTCCAAGTGATATGTCCTTGATATATTTTAGATGGCTATGAATATTGCAATATAAATTAAAATGAGTTAACCCGTTGACTACTGAATTATGTAGTTCCCATAGGCGTAATACACGGACCACCCGGTTCCAGTAAGCAATAGATTCAGTATAGAAGGACAGTTGAATTATATATCATCTGTAATATGTTTCTAGGAAGAGATTTTAATCTATATAATATTTAGATATTTTAGTTTTAAAATCTATGGCATACATTATTCACTTGGTCAGTCCAGTTGAATTCATTATCTATAGTTGTTCCAAGAAATGTAAGTGAATTCATGAGGTTTACCTGAGAACCGCATATATTAATATTATTAGTGTCATCTTTTCCCTTGTTGGACAACAGAAAGTGAGATTTCTTCAACATTTGAATAGTTGACTTATTTTCTACAATGCTAAATTTGTTTACAAAGAATGACATTACAATTACAATGTATTACATTTTAATACGGCTACAAGTACAGTTTAGTACAGTAGGATACGTCATACATTAATCAGTAAAATTCTCAATTGAAAAGTAAAAGAAAGTAAATAATAAAACATACCTTCTACTTTTAATTTGATCGAGGTACTAACATTTCCCGATACTTCATCTTTGGTCTCTATTCGGCATGTTAAAATGGTTCCATCTTGACTCGCTCTTGGAGTAAATGAAAGTACACGGCTACCGTTGTGTGGATCACCCTCATTGCATGTGTGGTAAGAAAGATCAGAACAATTGGGATACCACTGGAGATACACTGATGTATTGGCATGGCATCTTATCGTCGTATTGACATCAGCTCTGACCTTGAGAAAGCTAGAGTTGATTGCTGTCCCATCATTCTCGTATATAAGGGTTAAACCCACCGGTTGCTCTGTGACGGAAAAAATCATAGTATTGGAGGAGCTCGCGCCATTGAATGTGTTTTTAAACAGATATATGGTGCAACAAAAACAGTGCTAATCTAGTGACTTCAGTGCTAGATGAACAATGAGAGATAATCTGAAACTTTGAGTGGAAACAGACCATTATTATAATAAAAATTGGAAAACACTAATATGATCGATTCCTTAATTCTTAACTATATTATTACAATTTGATTACAGTTTAGGTGAACGTAAATCGTCATAAAGTAATAAATTGGCTTTATAAACCATTCCGGACATTTAAGTGTTGAAAGATTGCTTAAAGCCTGTCTTATGTCTTAATTTCAAGGAAAAACGGTTGGAAAAACTCAAAAATGGTTTGGAGAATTTACTGTCAATTACTGTTAGAGGATGGTGCACAGTGATACCTTCAAAGAAAACCATAAATATCTTTTTAGTTTGAGAATTATTTCTAGATTTTTTTTCCTGTTAGATTTTAAGTACAGTATAAGGAATATAATAAGTAATAAAGTCTCAAAATACACGGGGGTGGTGGGCGATTCGCCACCATCGAGCTTCATAATCGCCTTCACCAGATAGCTCACGGGGGCGATTGCAAAATTTAAAATCTGACCATTAGCAGCATGTAATAACTTGTAAAGTTGTAAGAGGGAAATAATGCTAATAATGATGAAATAGCAAAGAATTTAGTATTACAAAAAGAGGCCCCGTTAGTACTAAAAGAGCCTCCGTGAGAAGCCTCACGGGGGCTCTTTTTTTTTGGAAGAGCCCCCGTAGACAAAAAAAAAATTGAACCCTGTAAGTAACATTTTAAAAACAAATTACACAGTTCTTTTTATCAACCTTCAACAATGTTACCGTCTCACTTTTTCATGTTAATGTTCATGTAGGTGCATAGTTTTTTTCTTACTCATTATTTGCCAGATTATCTTCCTGGAAAGAACTTCTATTACCGAATTGTCCTCCTTTGTTGCACTTTTGAGGATAACGCTATTGCACAGCTGGGATCTGACAGTAGTAATAGGTCCCATGCATTATGACCCGAATCAGATCAATTCCATTCAATTCATTGTAGTCAGCCAATCATTTTTAAAAACAATTTACGATCACACTGGTACTGGTACAATTATAACATGAATACAGGCTATGGACCCCTGAGAAGCAAGGCTTGTAAATGGGGCCCATTAACATACAATTAAATACAAATATAATAAAAACATACTATAACAAACAAAAAAGAAAAAAGACATATATGTATAATCAAACTTATTACAAAACAATTACAAATATCTTGCAAACACACTCAGTCATACTCAGTCACTCACATACAGTGCAATTCACTTTAAAGCATAATACAAGAGAACGAGAAAGAGAGAGAGAGAGAAGAAGTAAAGAAGAAGAAGAAGAAGAAGAAGAAGAAGAAGAGAGTAGGATATTAACAAGAACAAGGAAGAAGAGGAAGCACATTAAAAATGCAAAACATGATATTAAAACTTATGGTCTTACCTACTAATGGGTAAATCCATAATTATCTTGTTATTCATATTGAGTGCATCCTATTGTTTGTGACTATCAGAATGCATGGCAAATAAAGGTTTGACCAGGTATATCGTAAAACATAAAACAGATCATGATATTGAAACAAAAAGCATAGTATACACACCTTTAATTGTCAAGTTAAATATGCACAGTTTTTGATCTACAATTGTGCGTATTTCACATACATATTCTCTTGCATCCTCCAGGGAAAGGTTCTCGATAGTGAACGAACTGGTATAGCTGTTTTGATCATCCAAACTATGGCCATCAATGTTCTCACATCTGCCATAGGTCTCGGAGGGACAGACAAAGATTAAATTGTCATTAAAATCTCCAATCATGCTCCACTTAATACGAGTCAGGTTCACAGAAGCTGTGGGTCCTTTGCATATCATCTCCAAATCTGCTCCAACGAAAACCATCTTCTCCTCGTAGGAATCCTTCAGGCAAACTAGATTCAAAATCAATAAAGACATGAACAAAGTTGGTTATTTAAGAATTGAGGGAACCCTAAATGATTTCTTGCCTTTGATCCTCATTATAAAGCTTTTGTCAAAGTGGTATATATCGTGGGCGGAAATCTCTATTTAAACGTGCCGGGGATACATGTAATTTCCCTGACAAGCAAACACAAAATGAAGAAGGGAAAGTCATACAACATTTTATTATGTCTCTCTTCCTTACTGTATACAGACAAGCAATAACATAAAGAAAACAGACTCAAGGTCGCTATACCTATTTTGGCCTGTAATGCTATCAGTCTCAGTATGTGTCCATCATGTTTATCGACATCGAGAACCTTTTGAACCCTTAGTTATTGGTATGGCCATATCAAATGATTAGGCTAGTGCATTACTATTAATATTCATAATTTAGCATAATTTTTATTTTTCAGGATAAAGGTCCAAAAAATTGCTTTTGCACATTAAATAGTCTACATTTAAATAATCATTTAAATGCAGGCTATGAAAATAAAATCGGCCCACTAGACTGCGCCTTGCTTACATTATAAATACAAAGATTATTAACAGTTCCACATCAAAAATAAAGACAAGATTAAAATAAGTTATAGGAAAAAATCTGCACTTAATACGATAATATATTAGATTTACGTTTTAATGCATACATGATCTCCCTCAAAGGGACATCGTTCATGAAGTTAGGATTAGAAAGAATAACTTACATATGATATGAAAGGAACAAATTAACCATACTAAATGCAAACGTATGTCCATAGTGATCAGAGTGTCCTTTACAATAGTTAACGACGTCAATGAGTTTGGAGCGTAAAAACAAAGGTTATAAGAGTTTCCAAAAATAACTGGCTAACGATAATTAATTGCATATCTAAGCATGCTGGCGCTGTTGAATATTCAAACTCTACATTTTTCAGCTCTGTAGATACCTGACATGAGAGCAACAAAGATTAATAAATATGGCACGGGTTTAAAAGCGCTTTTGAAATTATTACTCTGTGGATAGCTTTTGTTCTAGCAGCTGTTGTCAGGGCTTAGTGTATTTTAAGGATTAAAATCCTGTCAAACCCATTTATTGCCTTGGTTGAAAGAGGCAACTATTGACTGAATGCCGAGTAAAATGGCATACATCATGTACATGATATTATATCCTGCAACCCGTTTTAAAATCCAGTACATTTGTTAACGATGTACAAGTGTTTCTTGCCCTGGAATGGCAGCTGTTATCAAGTTGTGAAGGCATTGATCGTTAGATTAATGAATATGTAGGGATAATATTCATCATCCTGTTATCAGATTGTTATAAATTGTTATTATATCACATTCTCAGTTGTGGTCATTCTATATTAAAGAAAACTGAAATTTGTATCCAATTTGCAGGTTTCTTATATTTGTAAGGTTTTTGTAATACTCATTATATCATCTGAATGGAATTTCTATTGCATTTTTTTAAAGTTTTCCTATGTTGCGGTTAATTGAACTCACTTATCTGTATACATTTCATGTGTTGTGTCTATGACAATTATCCTCTCAGCAACAAAACAGAAGTCCTTAATTTTTTTTCTCATAAAGCTTTAATCTATTTTGAATTCCTTTATTTTCAGTACACTCATCTGACATACTAGCAATATTTTATATTGTGTATTTTGTTCAATTTTTTGTTGTTGTTGTTGCTGTTACTGCTTTGATGTTTTTATGTGAACATTTACTTATTTTGAAATATTTTTTTCCATTTGCTATGTTTTTCTGTTTATATATGTTTTTGAATGCTTAAAAAAATATAATTGCATATTTGATGTAAACTTGCATTTTTAGTCTTTGGAATTTTTGACAAGTTTTGAAAAAAACCTAATTCGATTTGAATTGAAGATTCAGTTTGAATTGTCCAAATATAATAATACTTGAATTTGTTTCCATTGAAGTTACACACAATGCAAACATTTAATAAACAAAATATCATATATGCTGAGAGTCAGAATGTTAAGTTAATGCTGAACAAGAATGAGTAAACGCCCTTCCAGCACTCAGCAGACAGTATATAACAAGAACATTATTCCGGGTCACATCATGAATGCCTCTATACATAAATAGCAAACAGAAAAATGATAGTAACAATACCGCAACTTCATCTGATAAAAGAGAGGAAGAGTGAGAGAAAGAAAGAGAACACAATTTTTTTTTTTTTTTTTTGGGGGGGGGGGGGGGGGGGGCAAAGAAAGAGATAGAAAGAAAGAATGAGAGAACATTCAATAAATCTTGAGCTGCACAGACGTGTAGATTAGATTCAAAATGATTGCTTCATAAAGCGACCTGCATAATAATATACAATACACCACATTAAAAAAGACCCGAAAATTTAAGCTGTATTCGCTTATCTTGCGCTATATACATGATATTAACAGATTTGTATGTATGTATGTATTCATTTTTAGGCTGCCGATTTCGACGCTCACAGCATTTTAAGGAATTCCTTCCTACAGGTACCCCATTTAACACGTGGGTGGAGAGTGGCAAATGTAGATCAATGTCTTGCCAAAGGGCATTAGTGCCGCGGCGGGACTCGAACCGCGGACCTTGTGATCGACAGGCCGGCGACGTATCCACTCATCCACGACACCTCCGGCCTGGGGGATCAGCCCCCTCAATCTTTGGCACTCTAGTACAGCACCCTGGGGTGCCGAAAGACAGCTTTAAAGGGTGCCACAGTAGAAGTTAGGTTATTTTCAAAAATATATTGATAGACTGACTTCGATTAAATGAAGAAAACAAAAGGTTTAAAACATGAGAGTCTTTAATTCAACGGGGAAGTAGCAATTTAGGCTAATAAAGAACTTTTTTTTTCATCGCGCATTTTGGCTCGCTCGCAAAAATTGCATGCAGACGAGATCCTGTTTACCTTCACATGTAGACAACGAGGTGCCCGAGAATCATTGTTTTTGACAGAGAGGTAACCAAATATGTTGTACATCATCTCTATCCAAAGATAATTATTGAATAAATCATTTCACACGTAATATGATAAGAAACGAGCAATGTTGCACGGCAAAATCCGTTGTTTTGACTTCCATTGAAATTCAGAAATAGTTTCTGAAGAAGAAAAAATGATAAGGATTGACCTAAGTGTATAATTCTTTATTTCCAGGTGATTTAATCATTCAAATAAAAAACACAGAAACTTACGACATTTGGATCTCTTATTTTCATTCTTGTATGCATACTCAGAATTGATCAAAGTATACTTTCTTATAAATGGAATGTCTCCCTCTAAGTTAAAGCAGATTTTTCGGCTTGTTTACATTAACGCCACTGCTCAGGCACTATCGTAATTTAAATGTAGCTGTATAATGTTTATTTCCATCAATCTAGCACTACTTGAGGTGTGCACTTGAAACTTCGTGATGACATATTTTATGTATCCATAGGAAGATTGTATTATAACATTTAAAGGTCATGGAGTTCATTGCATAAAATACCCCGTTTTCACAATAAGTCAAGAATCACTTGATGTATGATCGAGCTTCAAACCTGGTGAAACCAATGGAAAGCGATCTGATAAATTATTAAGATAAGTAGCTAAAAGTCAAAGGTCGACATAGAGGTCAATTTTCTAAAAGACAGGTTATAGGCTTAACTCTTAAGCTGCCACCCATACAATGCACCCAGTGCCACAGTGCTAATCTCCTGTGTGCCAAGTTAATTTTAAGGTTGGTTCAAGTGCGTGTTATTTAAATCTTTACAAAAAGCAAATCGCTGAATTATTCGAGAAAATCCAATCTGACTGTTGTATACAAAGACGCGTAATCCAAAGCCGATAATCTGATGCACGCGATGGTACTTTCAATAGCGCTGCAAAAGCACTCAGCACGGTGCAATGGGCATGAACAATAACTGTTATTACATATGCGCGCTAGCGTGAACAAAGCAGTGTAGCGGTGGCTCGCTCGCATGCACACGGCACTATAACAATAGCGCGCTAGCAGTCTCATGGCAGGATAACAGTTAATGCTGCGATATTCTGAAAACCACTTAAAGTATGAACTTTTTAGGCGTCTTGTTTTCATTTTGATATATTCCAAGAATAATTGATGCCACGATTTTAACTGAATTTAGGCGTAGGCATATCGGAAATACAGTCCCATACTTATGTTTAAATATAAATTGTTTCGTTTATGTTTTGGTCACCATAGGAAACCTCGAAAAAAGGTTGGCCTCACTATTTGTACGTTAACTTAGTTGATAAGGAATCGTCAAATTCAAGCCCAAATATCTCTTCCCCCTTTGAGAACTATCTATCTGGTTGGCTCTGTCTAGGTTATTGGAAGTGCTCCCTCTTTTGATGAGTTAGGGTATATGACCTCCTCCCTGGAAAGACGAGTTTATTTCTAATATACTGATTATGTATGACATATCACTTTCACTATCCATTCTATTGAAGTGTCGACATAAGTGATGAAGAAATACCACCCTCGTCCTCCTCCCCGCACATACATAACACACATAAACACGCCCATCCACCCATACACTCAACAAACACGAAATGTGTACACATAAATATTAAATCTCTCTCTCCCATTCTCTCTCTCTCTCCCCCTCTCCCTCCATCACTCCCTCCCACTTCTT